>DWCF01003842.1:0-18362 GCA_018230265.1 Delias oraia
TACCTTATAGAAGTTACCAGGCTGTATAGAGGATAAAACTGAAGCACATAGTCCATATATTCAGCTACCTGTCCCGTACTAAGCATCGGAGAATTTAGAGTCTCCACTATTTGAGCGCCCATTAGCCCTAGACAAATAATTAAAACGTAAGAAATTTTTCATGATACAAAAAAAAGTATGTCCGTACAGCTTACATAAAATCAACTGTATTTAAGGATTTTTGTATGAGTTTTGCAAGGAATTACCACGCGAAGTATATACAACACCATTAAATTCTTTTGAATCTTAAATTAATAAGAGCCAAAAGGTAGTTAAAAAGTATAAGACTTATTAAACTATATTTAATTAAGGATTTGAACCGATTTTTTTTTTTTGGATTGGCTAATGGACTTTTGGCTAAAGTGGCCATTACAACGCGGGCTGGAGGCGAGCTCGCGGGCTCGCCGAGAATTTTTGATTTTTACCGCGACTAGTGGCAGATGGGTTTTCGTAATCATTTCCGGCGAAGACGGTTTCAACAGCGAATCCTGCATAAAACCCTTACATCTGTTTTTGCTTTTTCCTTGCGCGGAACTATACGTTTTGTATTTAATATTGTTACAGAATTGTGATTTTGGGAACCAGGTTGGGTTGGGTCTTGGCGTTGACGACAAAACGCTCAGCTGCTATCTTCATACTTAGGACTATTTATTGGGGCTAATAGCTCCAGCTTCTCAAATTAATCTGTACAAGTCTATTTAAAAACAAAAGTAAACTTAGCCGAGTTTTTTAAGCGTTCTTCTCAGATCAGATCGTCTCTTAACTCTAATTTAAAAGCCTACGACCTAAAGTTTATAAAAATATTTGAGTTTTAAGTAGATTACTGTTTTGCTAGAGGTATCAGATAATTCCTTCACCAACCCACCCGAAAAATACCAGGATTCAAGTATAACATACATCCTGCGAAAGACGTCTTGTATACACCATTAGCCACAGTTAAAAGATACTCACCAAGTAGTACATTTATGAAGAACATGATGACGAAACCGACGGCCGGTCCATTGAATAGAAACGAACAAAGGTAGTGCAGTGGCAACATGGCTGCGCCATATACCATCAAACATAGGAACATACGACCTGAAAAAAATGTATCACTAAAATACACAATAATTTTTACCCGCGGGAGAGCCATGCTGAAGCATATGCGGACGCACTAATTGGGCCGGCTCGTCCGAAGTCATACCACGGGACCACAGAATATTCAGCGTGAAATTGTAATTGTTGAAATTGCTTGAAACGGTGTTTCTATATTGTGTTTCGCTGAGTGAGGACATTAAGTAGCGTAAAAAGGCGGCAACACAACCAATTCGCGGTCTGTAGCGCGGTTATCCATGGGCGACGGTGTTCTATTACCATATAAGAGACCCACCAGTTCCGTTGTCCGCTATACCATATAAAAAAATGATAACGTAAATATTTACATAAAACGAACACTTTCCTAAAACTGAAATTTAGTTTTTTTCTGCCGGCCATACAGCCATCACAGCTTCACACGATCTTTTAGGACGAATCGTAGTCTCGTAATATTTAGTAACAGTACGTTTTGCCCCTTGTGTTTTACTTATCAACTTATAGACCATTTGTTCAAGGCATATTTTCCTAAGATACTTTTTTTCTTAAGATAAATCTAATAATAGATTAAATTTTATATAGTACCTATTTCCGGAAACGTGCTTAAACCAACGACGTTAAAAGCTGCGCAAGAGATGATTACAGTCAAGCTGAGGATCAAAAACCAAACCCAGTCGAACACTGCCGCGGCACTCCACATAACTACCGGACGTACTCCAGCTGCCTTCTGAAGAAGCTTGGCGCGAATCACCCGTTCCTGTACACATATTACATATTGTAAATAAAAATGTATTATATAGATCAAGACTTCCAAAATTGTTCGTCGCGGGACGATTTGAGTCTCGATTTCAGAAACTATGTTCAGAAAAGCAAGCACATCTTTTTCATTAGCATTCTTCATATAACTAACTATAAACAAAAATTATAGTTAATTTACTTATCTCTTGATTTGTTTTGTACGTATTTTTTAATAAATATAATGTCTATTGCGGCGGTGTTCTCTTACCATATAGGAGACCCCATCTGCTCCGTTGTCCGTTGTACTATAAAACTATCTTATCGGCTAGAAATCTTATTATAATTTATATGTTATGAATATTACCTTGATGTAGAACATAACATACACCGCGCTGGCTATAGCCAGACTGTTTCCAACTGCAGTGGCCACTTGCATAGACATTATCGACACCATCGTTTGTAGATCCGTCTGTAAATATATTACGACACAATTTACAACAAAGAAAACTTTTATATCAAATATCAGCTTCCTTACTTTAAAAATATGCTTTATCTAAACAATACCTTAATTGTATCACTGTCTCATGTTCTTTTGTTATTTCGAACCAAAGACAGAATATTCTAAGAAAATATCTGATTTTAGAAATATTTATATGTAGGAAGGGTAGTAAAAATGATTCTTAAAAATAAACTCAATATATATTTGAAACAAAAGTAAAGCAACATTTTTACTCACGTTAAAATTCCTGAGAAATGTTTTTATTTATTACCGATACAAAATTATTATCTTCCACAAAGGAAGACTAATTTTTACGTTTCATACGTTTTCAGTTGCTAAATAATCAGTGTAAATAAAATACATCGCAGTGGGCGTGTTTTTAGGCATTTTGTGCCGCTCACCACCTCTCTGTGGAGTTAGCTGCCAGCGGAGTTACTTCCAAACCAATACGACTTGGCGACCTCCAAGACAAGAGCGTGCACTTTCTTTACGCGCCCGCAGCTCTGAAAGGGCTGGGGTATCCATGGGTGGAGGACCGCTTACCCTAGGTGAGCCTCGGCCTCGTTTGCCGCCGATGCTATAAAAAAGTGAGTCCTTCCTACTACACTTAAAGTTTATTAGATCAACTCACGTTGTCTCTGTAGTTCGCTTCGAGAGGGTGGTTAAAAACTGTGAGATTAGCTTCAGGGCTGAGGCCTTTCAACAGAGCAGTGTGAAGTGTTGCAAGTGAAGTCGCCACGTCGTGATAACCAAAATTACTGAACCAAGCCGTCGCTGAATCGTCATCAAAAGTAGCGCCTATCAGGATTTTATTACGTAATAAGCCCATCGCTACCGGATCTTCAGTCTAAAAATTTAAATAGCATAGGAGCGTATGGTAAAAAGTAAAATCGTTCTATAAAATACGGCCCACTAGAGACAGTACAGATAATATTATTATTACAAATTTAATTATATTAATATACCGCAATAGTTTTATTATTATAACTCAAATCATAAACATTTCTAGTATTGTACTATGTCAACACAATTTTATTGTATATTTCCCAGAAGCCGTTATGAAGAAAAACTTACTCTTCAATATAAAAACTTTTTAAGTACAATAACTATCGTTTACCTATTCCAGTACCATTTTACAGTGATAAAAAATTCGTTAAGCTAAATTGATGATTTTTTCTGAACTTTTGTGCTAATTTAACTTTAGACATATTTTAAAAACTTACTCTCTCCAAATAACTTTCATCAACAGGTTGTTCATTCAAATCATGCAAAATCATAGAGTCGATATCAAAATTTCGGTATAGCAGATCATATCCAACTTTACCGAGCGCACCCAAAGAAAGAGCATTCGTACCATTGAACTGTAGAAGCGTCTCTGTAGATATGTATCTAAAAGGCATTCGTTAATTTTACCAACGTATTTTGTCTAATAGTATGGGAGCTATCAACGTTGGGAAAAAGGGCATTTCGGGTCGGTCAATTTGTAGATTGTATTGTATTTTTATTGAACCTTTTGCAACATGAAGTCATTATTGCAAGACATTTCTACTGTCGTTTATGCCGTGCACGACTTTAACAAAATATTTGTTAAAGAAAATATAGTTTTTCTTTAATTTTTTGTCATTTTCAATGTTCATCTTTTTGTGAAATTATTTTCAATAACAAAAACAGCTCAATAAAGCGATCGTACAATAACGTAGGGATTTTAAAAAATATATAAAAAAATAATATTAGCTTATCTTAGCAATTTAGATATGGCCAAAAAACGCAATAAGTATTTTTGTACTATAACTACGAAATTTATTGCGCTTCATGTGTGATAATAGGGAATCACAATGTTAATCGTTTGATATCTAAGTTTTTCTGTTTATCGGAGATTCAACCCCACAAGAGGACGCTATCAATTACTGTTAACACATTTTACAATTATAAGTCCGTACTTAAAGCCGTGGGAGAGCCATGCTGATGCACCAATTGTGTCGGCTCGTCACAAGTGATTCCACGAGCTTGCAGAATACTTAGCGTGAAACGGTACTTGTACTGGGTTCCGCAGAGTGAGTGAGGATATCGGAGGCCCATAAAAGTGTCGCTTAAGCGGCAACACAATCAATGTGCGGACTGTGGCGTGGTTGTTCATGGGCGTCGGTGTTCTCTTACCATATAGTTGTCCGCTATAGAATATAAAAAGGAACTAACTAATTAAGATTATGCGATCAGAAATCTCTGGTGCTAGATGATATGTTCAACTCACCCTTCACTTAGCGACAAAATCCTCGAAATAACTGTGGCCCGGTTTATCAATACATAGTTCAAGATCGCCAAACTGATAGTAATCTGCAGTATTGGCACCAGAATCTGAAGCAGCAGCACTCCCCAGGAGCGAGACCAGACCAACCATAGCTTCAACCATATGGCCTTCAAGTGCAGCCATGTTAACCTGTTGCCAGTCTCGTATACGTTTGTTCTGGCCACTGAACAATTTAATAGTCCATAAAACAATATTCAAACTAATCTTAGTAGCTTTAATTGTAAGGTTAGTGAATAGAAAGATAATTTGAATAACCTAATCTTTCCTTCCAAGGAAATAACATCTCTTTTTTATGGTATAGCTGATGATGGAGCATGGGTTTCCTATATGTTAAGAGTACACCGCCTTCCATGGACAACCACGCTACACTCCGCGTATTGGTTGTATTAGATTAACAAAGGTTATTATATAAATAAGTAACAAATGTGCGGTAGTAGGTAGAAGGGTCAGACTGAAGTTCTTAGATAATAATTCGTGTCAAAATTCACTTTGACGTCATCATCAAATCGTAAAATTATCGATTTATTTTTAGTGGTTCGTATGATTGGGTGAAGAATTATGGAAATTTTAAAAGCTATCAAAAAACTTACATTTTTCCAAAGAAGAGACATCAAATCCAACGTCTTTAAGGTCATCAGAACTGTCCCCAACGACTGTCGCATCATCCGACACTGAACTAACTTCTAGATCCGAACCGACTCTAAAAAGGATTCGTTTACTTTCAAAACAAACGTAATAAAACTATAAAAATTATATTAAAAATAAATATTTATATCTTTTAATTTTAGACAAAAGTTGTCTATTATAGAGTATAATAGATTAATATTTACCAGGATCTGTATAAGAATGCTTTATCTATAATTCTGTACCAAATTTATTCGATAGGTAATTAATGCGATTACACGCACATTTATTATGTCCACGATCTAAGCCATGTTACGTAGACATTTTCTTAACTTTAAGTTTATATATAATTATTTCTGAACATTATACATTACGGAACTCGACACACATCAAACAAAGATGAACCACATGCAGTGACTAATTGATAAGCTGTAGATTTTAAATTTCGTTTTACATAATTTCGTCAACAGAAAAAAACTTACGACATAAAAACATCTTCCAAAGTGGTCGCAATCAATCCATAGTTTTTGAACCTTATTGTGGGAGAATTATCTTCCAAGTCGTTCAGCATATCCTCGAAGACATCTCTTTTTGCACCAGGTAGTCTATATGTTACTTCCGCAGCTTAAAAAATAAAAAAACATCAGTAAGCAAATTTATAAAATTTTAATATGAATGCTTTTAAAAATATTGTTTGCTAAATCAATTTACATATAATATGATCTATTCCTTAAAGAGCCTCTTACACGCGTGTAATATTAATGCTTTAGTAAGATAGATATGGCAGATAATCGTGAAACGGTTAGCCAATAGAGAGATGATGACCACAACTACTCTGTCAAAAGGGAATTAAAAAAACGAAATTGCATAGAATTTTGTCTAAACTTGAAACAAAACTATTAATTAGTGTTATTATTTATATAGTTTTATTCATAATTTTTATTATATAATAGAAAATAAATGCGATGTTTCTATATAAATAATATAAAATTAAATGGATTCTGTATCCGCATATATGATGGGTTATTAAAAAATATGACTCATCTAAGAGAACTGATTATGACTAATACATGTCGTACAATTACAGATCATATCTGAGCAGATAATTTTACTTTATCGAAAAGATTAATTACAATAAGATAAATATTTAAATTTCACGATATAAGAAATCAAAACTTTAATTCCTGTTTTGGCTACCGTTAGTTTCTTTTACGCGCATGCCATAAGACCTTTCCTCACGGGATTTTAACCGAAGACCACCAGCAAAACTTAGTTTCGTACGTAATAAACAATTCTACAGTTAGCTTTTCTTTATATATGTATAAACGGTGGCAAATGAGCAGGAGGCTCACCTAGGTCAAGCGGTCCTCCACCCATGGACACCTCTAGTCCTTGCAGAGCCACGGGTGCGTTGCCGGCCTTTAAGGAATATGTGCGCTGTTTTCTTGAAGGTCCCTAAGTATTATTTTTCTGGAAATTCCTCTACTAGCAGCTGATTCCACAGAGAGGTGGTGCGCGGCACAAAATGCCTTAAAAACGCTCAGTTATTGATCGACAAACATCGAAGTGAAAGCGATGAAACTTTGCTTGGCAGGTTCGGCTAAAGATTAGGCTTTATGTTTCAGTATCTCTTAAAAGGCACTTACCATCGTCATCCTTAGGCACTGTGTCTGGCAGATATTTACAAATAACATGAGTGCATTTATCCAATTGAAATTCGTCATCTTTGACGACAACGAGTGTATAGCCAATTTCGTAGTGCATCTTCAGGAAGTAAGGTGAACCGATACACTGCAAGGTGCCAGCGGACATGATAGCAACTCGATCGCCGAGGTAGTCAGCCTCGTCCATAAAGTGAGTTGTGAGTATTATCGATCTACCTAAAAGCATCAATATTCATTACTACACAAATTTTCATCCGCGGGAGAGCCATATTGAAGCATATGCTGACGCGCTAATTGGGCCGGCTCGTCCGAAGTGATACAGTCACTCACAGAATACTGAATATATATGAATACAGAATACCTAGAAGCAGTTACTTGGAAACGGTGCTTCTACTGTCTTTCGCTGAGTGAGTGAGAATATCGGAGGCCCTTAAAAATACGCGGAATGTAGTGCGATTACCCATATACAGTGGTGTTCTCTTACCATATAGAAGTCCCATCTGCTCCGTTGTCCACTAAACCATAAAAAGACGTAAGACATAAGATATTCGTTAAGAAAATATTGAACCCAACTAACGGCTACATAACTTTTACGCTGTCTGTTACGGTCTTACGCCTATAGCACTCAACGGATACTGATTAAATTCTAAATAAACATATATTAATGCGTAGAAAGTCTAGTAACAATTTAACAGACCTTTCTTCTCCCTTTCCAGGATATCCCATAGCGCTCTCCGCGATGCCGGATCCATTCCTGATGTAGGCTCATCCAATAAAACGACCTGAGCGCCCCCACATAATGCAATACCCACGCATAACCTCCTCTTTTGACCCCCAGATAGGCCTTCAGCCAAATAATTACGCTGTAATAGAAAAAAAATCGTAACTTACAATATTATCAAGACCATAAATTAGATGAAAGTTCATTTATGATAATAACATTTGATAAGCGGTTAAATCGATTTTGATAAGATTAACATGAAAGCAATTTCGATTGACGTGTCTATGCGTCGGCGGGTTTATGATATCCTATGTACATATATCAACTCTTAAATCAATGGAGATTTGTCGTCAAAAGACGCATCAATTTAGCTGTTGTATTCTTGAGATTTGACGAATAAAATTGATGGAGATTTAAGATTTATTTTAATATTAAAGAATATTTATATAAATCATTAAAACATTATTAATTGTGATGTAGTAAAATTACTGTGTAAGCCAAATGTTTACAACATTTTACTTGAGTAAAAGTTAAGACTCTGTACTGTGTATAGCCATAAAACCTTTTAAAATACAATGAATCGATATTGTAAACAAATATGATTCCATTTATGATAATCCTTGAAATAGTTTCTAGCTAATTGTACACTGTATGTTGTTCAATTCAAGTTTTTATCAGGTATTATGTTTTATCATATCTTGTTGTAAATTCTATTCATGTTTTATGACGCATTATTTATTATCTAAACGTATCTTTAACGGATCTTAAACGTATGTACTAATATGTGGGATAATCATTTGTTCAAGGATAAATACAGCAGTCTGCGATAATTTCACGTGGGAGAGTCATGTTGAACAATCCTGGCGCACTAAGTGGGCCTCCTCGTCCGAAGTGATACCACGGACCACAGACTACACAACGTGAAATTACAGTTGTTCTTGAAACGATGCTTCTACTGTGTTAATTCACCGAGTGAGAGAATATATATATCGAAGGCACTTAAAATACCTCTTATGTGTCGTAAAAAGCCGGAAACACAACCAATGCGCGGAATGTGACGCGGTTGTCCATAGGTGGTGGTGTTCGTTTTACCATATAGAAGACCTGCGTCCGTTGTTCGCTATACCATAAAAAATTAACTAACATATTTCTCACAACATAGTCCGATCAAACAAACTAATGATCACATAAAATCATTTTGTCATTGTATCAATGTTTCTATCAAAACAGCTTCTAATGAGATATCATAAAATAAAAAATAATAAAACAATTGATCCGATATTACAAATGAATACCCTTTATGGCAGTCCTCGACATCGTTCCTAGCTACTTATTTTAAGTTCTTTTATTTAAAGTTAAATTCATGTTTTTATATCCCGTGGGAGAGCCATACTTGATGCACAAATTGGGCCAGCTCGTCCGAAGTGATACCACGGGTTCACAGAATACTCAGTGTGAAACGGTACTTGTACTGTGTTTCGCTGAATGAGTGTTAATATCGGAGGCCCTTAAAAATGACGCTTAAGTGGCGTAAAAAGTCAGCAACACAACCAATGCGCGGATTGTGGCGCGGTTGTTCATGGGCGGCGGTGTTCTCTTATCAAATAGGAGACACATCTTCTGTGTTGTCCGCTGTGCCTACTATAAAAAAATTATATATTTTATCATATCTAGGTTTATAATAAACGTATTTACTTATACATCATTACGACATAAGTAAAAAATTTCTTTAGAAAGTAAAATCAAATGCAATTTTTCTCACCTTTTCCCGCATTTCCAATTTCTCAATCAGCGTGTTAATCTCCAAATCCAATTCTTTTCCTTTGAAACCTTTGAGGCGCGCAAAGAACTCCAAATGTTCCTTAACCGTGAGTTCGTTAAACAGCACGTTGTGCTGAGGGCATAGCCCTAGGTGGGCACGCGCAAGTTGCAACTGAGTGGCGATGTTATAGCCCGCCAAATTCACGCTACCTCTTGTGATTGGGACGTTACCTTAAAATATATTTTTTATTGTATACCGGACAACAGAGCCGGAGGCTCTCCTATATGGTAAGAAAACTCTGCCACCCGTGGACAACCGCGCACACAGCCCTTGCCTTAGTTAGGTATCCAGCTTTTTATGCCACTAGGTGGTAGGTAGGAGGTGTGGTAGGCGTCCACAGGTTTTGTGGCGACCTGTGGACGGCATTTTTAAGGGTCTCCGATATCCTGCCTCACTCAAAGAAACATAGTAAAGGCACCTTTTTAAGCATACACAACGAGCATTTCACGCTGAGTAATCTGTGAGCCCGTGGTATCACTTCGGACGAGCCGGCCCAATTAGTGCGTCATCATCTGCTTCAGCATGGCTCTTGCACCGTTGGTACAGTATTAAGACACACGCCCGGCCACTGTCAAGCCCTTGCAGAGACCGAATAAATTATAAATTAGATTATAACTGTCCGGACCGGCAATAGATCCCGATAACTCTCGCTTCATGGTAGACTTATAAAAAAACCACTAACCTACGAGGCTCTAAAATTTTTATCTACTTTTCAAAATACATACGGTTAATATTAAATTTATTTCATTACTCTTTATTTTGTTACCAATGTTGAATATTAATTGTACATTCATGTTACCTGTTAACATTGAGATTGTCGTAGATTTTCCAGCTCCATTGTGCCCAAGTAACACCGTAATTTGGTCATCATATATATTTAAATTGAAATTATTTACAGCTATGTTGTTTCCGTATATTTTTGTCAGATTCTGATAAAAAAATAAAATTTTAAAGCTTTAGCATATAAATAAAATATAATAAAACACACTAAATACATTGACAGTCTGTTACGATTATGCTAGCGAAAATATACCTATTCAAACTCGTTTTGAATACATTCAGAGTTTTAACATTACTTCGTGCCGCTTAGAGGCATAAAAAGCCGGCAACACAACCAATACACAGACTTTGGCGTGGTTTTTCATGGACGGCAGTGTTCCCTGTCCGCTATAGAATAAAAAAACTTAAGCGATTAACATTTTATACGCTGCACGTAAGCTATCTTACTAAAAATATTGAATTTGCAAATATTGCAAATAATGCAAATATCTCGAAATAAATATATATATCTTACATTTATCTTAACGCCGATCTTATGTTCCGTTGGGTCGTCTTCTTTTACAACATGGATCTCATTATTATCGACTTCAGACTCTGAAAACAGTCTTTTATATTATATTTTTGTATTTTCCATCTACATACAATATTGTTTCTATCTGTAAGTTTATTATTTTACTAATAAATTACGAATCTATTGAATGTAAAGATACAACTATTTTATATACCATTAAAACAAAACATATATTAGATATTAAATAAATAAAATAAATCAAAAAATCTTTTCAGCAATTTTTCAATTGATTTAAATATAGAAGACTATGTTTTTCTAGACTAAATAATCGATTTAGCAACGTTTTTGTACTTTGAACGAATTGTACGAAAAAAATGCGTAAAAGATTGTTACGATTACATAAAATAGATAAATTTTAAAAAACTAAACTAGAGACACCATCTTATAGCAAATTTCTATTATATGTATAAATTACAAACCTGAATTATTGACCTTTGATTGAAACCAAAACGATTTTTGAAACGGAAAATACCACGATCTCGGCGTACCCCATTCTCCCGGCAAAATTTGTTCGAAATATAACGCCACCAGCATATACAGAATCGAGTCAAAAACCAACATTAGCACAACGTGCCCAAAGAGGACCCTATTCGAATCCAGAGTATGTGTTGTGAAGAAATTATCCCAGGTCATGCCTTAAAAAGTTAGAGAAAAACGATTTAAATTTCCTGTTTCATCCATTCTCATAATTTTTTAAAATTCTATAACGGACAACGGAGCAGGTGGGTCTCCTGTATGGAAAGAGAACACCGCCGCCCATGAACAACCACGCTATAATCCGCGCATTGGTTGTGTTGCCGGCTTTTAGGCCGCTTAAAGCCACCGATATCCTCACTCATTGTGCAAAACACAGTACAAGTAGGTACAGCTTCACGCTGAGTATTCTATGAGGCCGTGGTATCACTTCGGACGAGCCGTCCCAATTAGTGCGTCAGCATATGCTGTCCCACGCGTAAAATTGTTTTATTATGTGTAATAGTGAAAATGGTTTAAGCCTATTGGTTTAAAACCTAACCTAATAATGTCAGCTGTTTTGACACACATTTCACAATAATATATTTAGAATAAGAAATAAAAAGCTAACAAATCTTGTAATTTTATTCTGTTTTAATATCAATGAAATTTGGATTTTATTTTTACTTTTTGTAGTATAGCGTGTAACGGTTCAAGGAGGTAAAAGATCACCCTCGCGCGTGGACCTTCATGCCACTGTCCGCGCTTTGGTTGTGTAGACGGCTTTAAGGCGATGTATCATCAATAGCTTAAAAACGTACCATCAAGGCTCTCTTTAGAAATGAGCAGCTGAAAACCGTAGGACATGGCCGAATTGATGAACAAACAAGTGAAGACCTGAAGGAATGGCGGCACTTCCGTTTCCATGCTGAGAACAAACGATGGTAGATATGTCAAGAACCATATCACACCTGCAAATAACGCTGCTGTGCTTGCTGAAAAGTAGAATTACATTAATTTATTTTCTTAGACACCATGGAAGATAAAAATACAGAAAACATACAATACACATAATAGTTGATAAAGAGATACAAATGAGAAAATAAAGTTAAAAAGTTATTGCATTGAGTTTGCTTGCAATACTTTTATATTTTTGTAAGTTAAAAGTTCTTTTAATGTTCCAAAGAAGCTTGAAATTGAAGTGTCCTTGTAATAGATAACAAACACATTTCCGACTCAAAATGGAAGTTATTTTCCATTGCTAAAATGGTATTTGCTTTTAGTGTGTAGTTGTACGGAACTTTTAGGTTACCAAACATATATGATATACAGTCAGAATGTTCTTGTTAAATAAAAGTACCTACACCCATGTAAAGATATCTATTTTGGTAAATGCTTACAAAATTTTCAGAACCCAAATTGTATTATACCTTAAAGCAATCATTTTTGAGTATGTAATTTGTAATCTTATCAAACGTGATTCGTTCTTTTTTGTGATTAAAAATTTTTTGGCATAAAATCACTTTGATAAAAATGATAACAGTTCAAACATGCTTTTATATAATCAGTAAATTGATAGCCAAAATAAAAAAATCATTTCATTCAAAAACTATTTAAAAAGCTTTCTTTGTAATAATCCATACAGTTGTGTCACAGTTGTAAGACAAAAGCGTACCTTACTTCAGAATACCTGCTACGCGTCTGCGGCCTAAGTGGGTTTCCGGTAGCAGTCTATTCACATAGATATAGACTCAGAGTCTACATCAAAAAAATATGTTTTTCATTATTACACAATTAATATATTGCAACAGCTTTTTACCTTTATTAAAGAATCCGCTAAGCATGAAACAGAAGAATATCATACACGTCAAATAGAGAGTTATAAAGAAAAAAAGAACGGTCCATGGCGTGTTTGTAAATACTGCATAGTCACTAAAACCCTCTTCGTTTGTAAACCAATTTATCTAAAACAAAGGCACTTTATCAGTATCTATGAACTTCGATTAAGGTACCATAAAAAATATGCACTATAAACAAAAATTTACGCATATAATAATATTAAAATTTTCTAATATAAAATAAAATTTATATCTAATACAAAATTAATATAAATAATTTTTTTATTAATTTATAAATATTTTTATAAATTATTAATTTAACAATATTAATTGATAAATTTAAATTAAACGGTTCACTGAAGACAAAATATAAGAAAAATTATTGTAATAATTGCTTTTTTAAAATATAAACTGCATTATTTCAACAAAAACAAATTACCTTGAGTAACACGACAAGGAAAGTAGATATTATGAGCATGTAGACAAACTGTTTGAAAAACCACGCGACCCAATGTAACCATGTCGGGAGACCCATTATTTTCATTATTTCCTAAAAATATTGAATTTTAATTACACTTTCAACATACATATTAACAATCATATAACGTGTTTATGATCATAAATTACATTAATACTATAATTTCCAAGCTTTATTGGTTAAATTTTTAACAACGACAAAATGTTTAAATCAATGTTTAAATTTATTTCTTCTCAAATGAACTAAAAACATACATTAATTTTAAGTATTGAAAATTGGATTTATAAATAAATATCAAAACTGCATCATCTAAGAATGTTATCCTTGTTATATGGTCCACACGTGGGAGAGCCATGCTGAATCATATGCTGACTTACAAATCAGGCCGGCTTGTCCGGAGTAAAACCACGTGCTAGGAGAATACTCAGCGTGAAACATACTTGTATTGTGTTACGTTCTGGTAGGATATCGGAGGCCCTTAAAATTATGACGCTTTATCGCTTTATGATATATAAAGCTGCGTAAAAGCCGCGCAATAAAACCCTAGCGCGGACTATGGGGCGATGTCTATGGGCGGCGGTGTTCTTGACCCACCTGCTCCGTCGATGGCTATAACATAAAAATATGGCTGAAAATATGGTTAGAGCTACCTTAAGCTGCGACTCCTTTTCTAATGTTATTGCTCGAACAATATTAACAGCCGTGTAACTGAAGCTGATCATCACAAACATGGGAAATATCAGGTTCAGAGCGTCGACGGCCAGATCTTCGAGATAGGCCGGATGCGGATATCTCTGTATGTGCACTTTGTAATCACGGAGATCCCTGTTCGTGAGACGAGATACCAACTCCATCGATATGGAATTTTGTAGGGCAATGAATAACTCGTTCACGTAACCTGGAATATTTAGACCGGTCATTATATGAACATCGCGCTCGATTCTGACATGCAATATCTTTATCTAACATTCTTATCCTTCTAATATTACAAGGCGGAAAGTTTTCAGTGCGGATGCAAGGATGTTTCTTAACTCTTTCAATTAATGAAACTTTGCAATAATATGGATTTTACATAAATTAACACATAAGCTATGATTTATAATAATATTGTGTAAATTGACCAAATTAAAATAAAATATGTCACATAAAGGAGATGCGGTAGGGCGTGATCTGCAAAGTTCACTAATCATTGATAAAAAATGTAGGTTAGTTACCTGGATTGTTGCCACCTTCCCATGAAAATGGATATCTCGGTCCGGGCAATTGGAAAAATGGAAAAACAGAGTCAGAATGCCATGTTCGACCACCGGTCACGAAGAATGAACTTAAACGAGGTCGTTCGGGAAATCGCAGGGCGTATTTGAGGTCACTCGGTAACTCTGTGATTCCTAAAAACAAACGATAATGTTTATCGATTTTTAAAATAAGTATTATTTTTATTTCGAATTTGTTTTTTAGGCACTCGTTAATGCTATAAATCCCTCAAACTCACCTGATAACTCGTCATCAAATTCCACGCCAGCCAAGATTTTTCTTGTATACATTTCATCTAAATAAATGCCTCTTAAATCGTGACTTTTATTATATCCGTGTACATTGACTAGTAATTTCATGAGTTCTATAATTGCTGTGGTATTAATATTGATATCAGGGGGTATTTCTGGGAAGTCCGGTATTTGCTCAATAATTATATCAAGTATATCTTTTACGTTATCGACGAAAAGATTGACGGCCGCGGTTCGAACTATATCTTCCAATAGGGGATTTTCTGGAGAGTAGGCTATCGATAATTCACTTAAGTTCATGCCTGACCTGAAAGATATGTCATAATTCAATGTAAAAGATAAATTATATGGTTGGATTTAAGTTTATTGTAATAAATTATAATCTGGACTATAAATTATAATTTAATTTATAATTTAGTCGGTCTCTGGAAGGGCTTGACAGTAGCCGGGTGAGTGTCTTAATACTGTCGCACCCGTGGGAGAGTCATGTTGAAGCATACGCCGACACATAAATTGGGCCGGCTCGTCCGAAGCGATGCTGCGGGTTCGATGATTACTCAGCGTGAAATGGTAGTTGTATTTGAAACAGTACTGCTACTATGTTACGCTCAGTGAAGGAGGATATCGGAGATCCTTAAAAGATGCTGCTTAACCGGTGTAAAAAGCCGGCAACACAACCAATGCATGGACTTTAGCACTGTTGTCCATGGGTGTCTGTATTCTCTTATCATATAGGAGACCCACCTGCTCCGTCCTCCGCTACACCATAAAAAAATGCCAAATTAAATACATAAACTTATTTAAGCTATGCGAGGTAAGAGAATTACTAACATTTCTTTAAAAAAATGTAATCCAATTCGTAAAGGCCATTAAATAAACATACTACAAATATAATTTTGGAAGCTTAAGATTTCATAATATATGGTTATATGTTACAATTTGGCATCCATTTAATTTCTTTAACTATTTTTTAATAATATGAGTAAATAATTAATAACCTAATAAGACGTTGAATGTATGGATATATGGATTTAATAAAGTATTAATGTCAAAAAATTCACTTACAATACTGGCAATGAGAAGTTTAGCGTGTGTGCAGGAATCGAGGGATATCGTAAGACACCCCTACTAACTGGTTCAATTTCCATACGAACGATCAACACTAGAGCCATAGTCCCCACCGGAAGTATCAGCTCTAATAGCGTCTGCCACCGATGCCTCCATTGTTGTAAAAAATTCTTCCATATGAGCAATCGGAACTTTGTAAAGGCGCTTGCAGTGCCTCTATCTCGATTCACGCGCATATTTTATACGTTCTGCACTCCACAGGAATTGGATCATCCTTTGAAAAATTATTTACAATTATCATGGAAATGAGTAGATTTAGTCGATACTAATCATAAAAAAATAAATTTTATTTAAATTATCTTGTAAGATAAGTAAAAAGATAGGCGAAAAGATTATAGGAAATCGTTCGCATTACAAAGGCCTTAGTAATTTTATTCAAACATCCGCAATTCGTATCCGGGAGTTTTAAATACGCACAATCGCTCATACAGTAAAGTCTTATTACACTACATGATATTTAGGGCCTGGACGGTGGGCGTGGTACCTTGCATGGGCGTCCATTAATACACTACACTGAAAATCGAAGACCTATCTCTGTGTGCACAGTATGAACATGAATGCGGATAGATAGACACATAACATGGCACCTTTTTTATCAATACCGTTTACAAAACAGGTGTTATCGTAGCTTTATTAATATTATATAATTTATTTTATATACTTTATTAATATTATATAATTTATTTTATATATTTTATTAATATTATAGAAGATAAAAAAGAGAAGAAGCACCTAGGTGAAATAATACTTGAAAAAGTATGCAAGATAAACAAATGGATATTATATATCGGAGATATCGGATATAGACGTAAACAAACATCACTACCCAATCTTAATGGCGATTAGGATGCTAGGCCGCTTGATTTGTCCGGTCTCCCTAATTATGGACCCTTACGCTATTCTATTGCACTGCCCTAAATTCTTGAATATCTTATAATAACCATTTACAATGGCGACCATATATATACATATGTATACAAATAAATAAATGTATGTAGCTCATGTGATCAGTTGCCAGCAGGTGTATTTCCAAACCAATACGAGTTAGAGACCTTCAAGAAAAGACCGTACACATTCCTTAAAAGCCGACAACGCACCCGTGGCTCTGCAAGGGCTGGTAGTATTCATGGGCGGAGGACCGCTTGCCCTAGATGAGCCTCCTGCTCGTTTGCCACCAATTGTATTAAAAAAACGACTTTCTAATAAGTATTATCAACATATAAATGTATTTACAGTACATATACCAACAAATATTTTACAATTTTTGTCGGTCTGTCAGTTTGCTCCGGCTTATCTATATAAATGTGTAAGTACGTCAAAATTACAAATACGAATTAGTTACAGATGAATGCACAAACGCCCTTACAACGACATTTGTAGAAATGAGTGATTGCATTCCGATATCCGATTACCTGCACATAATAAACGTTCACTTGGACACATTAACACAGCGATAAACACTTAATATTTGAGATATCGCTACACGTCCTAGGGATAATAGACATTACGCCCACAGGCAAGCGTGGGTGCAATCGCTTTGTCTAGGACATCAATTGAAACAGCAGTTAATATAGCGTTATTCATAATATCTCGTTACTCTTAAACATACGGAACGGGTCTCATATTTAGTGTCTCAAATTGTTCAATAATGACGTTAGATTATAATTACACGTGTTTCTTCGCTTACGTGTACTTAAAGCGTGCAGATACACTAGAGTTCCATTTCAGTAAATTTACCAAGTACTAAATCAAGCTTTATCGTTGACTGAATATTGCGAATGACTATTTTCTTGTTCTGTGACTATTTTTATTCACTTAACTATAATAAATCTTATGAACTTAACTCAACTAAATAATACTTAAAATATATAGTTATTAAAGACTGGCCTTGGATGGTCATCGATTCTATAATAGAATTATTCACTTATATTGCAATTCAATTAAAAGCTTAGAGGCTTCCGTTGCCTCTGTAGTTGAATTGAAAGGCACGCAAGAAAAATATGTTTTAGGAATCTTATTCACATCATCATCATCAGCCCATTCAAGTCCACTGCTGGACATAGGCCTCCCCCAAAGACGCCCACCTGCTGCGATCTTGAGCGATGTGGATCCAGCGGTTGCCC
>DWCF01003843.1:0-18356 GCA_018230265.1 Delias oraia
ATTCTAGTATTTTATTGAGGAATATTGCAATAATCATTCTCCCTTCTTATTTTGTGTTTTATTCGGCTCACTATATTTATACAAGTGATCGAACCCAAGACGTCAATGTAGCTACTTAGCCACGTGGCAATAATGAAATAATTATTATTCAGTCTCGATAAAATCGCTCTAGGAAACCGTTATACTAAAACTGTTTCACAAGAAAAATTAAAATGTATTTGGAATATCCAGCAATTTATATTTAATATAAAAGTAATCTTGTTAAATATTAATGTTGTTTTTCCCCAGATAATATGTATCCACGCTGTCCTGAAAATCATATTAATTAAACTGAAAATTAAGTTATTAATATAATACAGTTCATTGGGTCAATGGAAGAATACTTGTGCTAATTGCTAATTTGTACAAATATTTATAAATATTTCAATGATAATTTAAATTTAACTTCTTAGTCTGTAACATAATTTGTTCTGTGCCGGCTTCTGAGTTAAATCTATTCTGTTTCTGTGCAGGTGGCTCACATAGGATAGATTCCTCCACCCATGGACAACACCAGCATTTGCTGGCTCATGGTTGCATTGCCGGCCTTTGTTGCATCCCGATTCACTTTATCACGTTATCTCTGGAAATCGTACCATAAAAATATCTCGTTTGAGTTGAGTTTCTTTGCGGATTGATTTTGCTTAGCTATCCTGTAGGACAGCCATGCTGAAGCACTAATTGAGCAGGATCGTCCGATACTAATCGCTCCATAAAAACTGTGTTTCACTGAGTGAATAATATAGATACCGTAGGCTCTTTATACGGCCTAAGTGATAAAAACACAACAGCAGTCTCTTACCATCAGGGGCTTGCCTTTGTCAGCTATAAGTACAATAAGAAAACTTTAAGCTTGAAAGTGATTTTTTTTAAGTTTGAAATTATTAATATATTAACCAAGTTTAATATGTGGATACGTACTGAGATTATTATTACGTAATCTGATATTGACCACGTTAAGTTCTGTCACTATGAACAAAATGTCATTTTGTTTTGATGGCGGCGTTATCTTGTAACGCGATGGCGATACAGATTAAAAAACTTATATTACATTAAACAGTAAATCTAATTTATGGTTTGTGTGACTAGAGAGATGTTATTGATATGATTTTATTGTCATTTTTTTATCTGCAGGTAAGATTATCTGTTACCTTAAATAAAGTGATGGTTATGTATAAATAAATTTTCAGAGAAACATTGAGAATTTTTTCATCCTAAGTTTGAAAAGAGTGTCTTATGCCTATCTAAATAAAGCATATTTCTTTAATTTGTACAGCTGGCTGGTATAAATTTGAAAGATGTCATGACGGCTGTCAAATTGCCGTGTTAGCCGTAAAATCCGTGTTAGTCATTGAAATTATGGTTATTTTTGTTAAAATTGTAAATAGATAATATTAATAAGGAAATAATATTGAAAGGATTGTTAATTTACATAATATACTTTAATTGTCATTTTAAGTTTTTTCTATTTATTCTATTGTGCACAACGAAGTAGTAGGATCTTTTTTTATAGTATAGCGGACAACGGAGTAAGTGGGTCTTCTATATGGGAAGAGAACACTGCCACCAATGTACCACCGTGCCACTTCTCGTAATGGTTGTGTTGCCGGCTTTTTACGCCGGCATAAGCGGCACTTTTAACGGCCTCCGATATGATCACTTACTTTTCAAAACAAAGTACAAGTTCTGTTTCACGCTGAGTATTCTGTGAGCCCGTGGTATCACTTCGGATGAGCGGGCCCAATTAGTTATTCAGTGTGTGCTATCCCACGGGTGAAAATGGTTTAGGTAAGAATAAAATAGTTGTGTTTCATATAATTTGTAAATAAATATAAAATTAAAATGAAATCTGTATTTTAAGAGCAACACATTATGAATTCTTATTAAATAACAATCCCTAAAAAGATCAGACTAGACTTACTGTCTTATATACAATAAATATGTGACAAAATTATGTTATTTGGGTGATTGATATGATTTTAAAGAGTTGAGCTTATAATATAAAAAGGCACAATATAGAGATTTGAAGGCTCTTCTACTATACCGCTATTGTAGTAGTATCATAATAAAAAAAACCTCTTTATTTCAGATGTCTGATGACACTGAAATGTATTGAAGGAAATTTCATAAAAGATTCTTGATATAGTGATTCCTGAGAAGGGTTTATATATATTATTTATCAAGGCCATATGTAAATTGGTAGATACATGTCGTATTTTGATAGTACATGTTGAGCCGGCAGGGATTCAAAAACAAACAGAGTAAGCCTCACAAAAAGATGTAAGATTTTTCTTCTTTGTAAATCTATAATAAGTAAAATGATTATTTTGTTAAGATAATATACCTTTGCTGTGATTTTTAACATGTTTAAAACCTCAAAGAATACCAGCATGACACAGTATTTCTGCCGTGTTTTACTGAGTAAGTGAGGATATCAGAGGTAAATAAAATTAAACTTAGCAGTGTAAAAAATCTAGCGAAAAAACCAAAAGGTTGATAGCAGTTAGTAGTTGTTTGTGCGTTATGGTGATTAAAATTAACTCTTACCATTAAGTTGACTCTGATGTCATCTATAGAATAAAAAAATGAAACCTAAAACAAATATAACTCAAATATTCTCAAAATGGATACAACGTACTCTTTTTATGTATTATTTTTAAAAAATTTGCTCGTCAAAAATCCTTAGCAACGAACGATCTAAGAAATATCATACAATTTTTGCAATATTAAAGATAATAGAACAACAAATAAATTTAAGAATGCGACGTATTATCAATTTTACAAATCCTTATAATAAATAATTAAAATATGTAATAAAAAATACAAATGATCGTGTTTTATATCGTCTGGGTGGGGCAAAGATCGTCCACTGTAATCCATACTGTTCCAATCGTTTTTTAAATTTTATTAAGGTACAACAAACAGTAACATTATAAAAGAAAGAAAACAAAAAACAAAATTAATAATATTGTCACCCACAACGCTATTCTCAGATTAATAGATACAAAATAATTATTATAAGATTAGAAGGATATTTTCATCAGAGAGAGAGCCATGCTGAAGCATAAGCTGACACAATAATTGGGCCGACTCGTACGAAGTGGATCACAGAATATTCAGCGTGAAGTAGTAGTTGTACTTGAAACGGTATTTCTACTGTGTTTCGCTGAGTGAGTGAGGATGTCGGATGCCGTTAAAACTGCTGCTTAAGCGGCGTAAACAGCTGGCAACACATCGAATGCGCGGAGTATACCGCGGTAGTCCATGGGTGCCGGTGTTCACTTACCATATAGGAGACCCACCTGCTCCGTTGTCCGCTACAGCATAAAAAAATAAAATAAAATACAAGATGGGTAATTAAAGTGAAACAAAATAAGATTTATAGAGAGAGAGCATTTACAAGAATTTTGAATACATAATATTTAGTATATACATAAGTTTACATATAATAAAAATAATCAATTTTAATTTGTTTATTGTAGATGTTAATGCGCCTCTAAGACTTTCATACAGTGACCCTTAAAAGGCTGGCAACGCACCGGAGCGGCGATTAAATCTTACACATATTTATTGTTAAGTTGTGAAATTATTTGAAATCTCCTGTATTAAACAAGTATTATTTATTTAGATAATAATAAGTGTTAGAAATATATTACTATTTGCAGTTCGTTTACACAATCATTGGGCATTGAAGCTCTAACTAGTTTGAAAGTGTGGTGCGAGTTTGAATAGTCAAGTCGAGCCCTCGGTTGTGGTTTAACCAGTGCTCTCAAATAATCCGTTGCTATCTCTAGAATGAAATCAGTTTAATAGATCGAATTTGCCTTGATTTTTGATATCTTTTCAATTCTCATATATATGTTAAAAAAATACACTTTACAATTAAAGAAGGAGGTAAACAGAATATAAGGACGAAGTAAGCCATGTCTTTATATAATTAATGTATGTCTACAATATTATTATCCTTATACAAAATTTTTGTTTTTTATATATATTTAAATACTTCTTCTTATAATAATTTGTATGTAATATACTATTTAGGTGTTACAAAAAGTCTTATTAAATTTCTATTTGATTCAATTTATATTAATGCAAGAGTTATGGCATTCAACTTTTGTCTTTCACAACAAAACTTGTCAACTTTACCCTGAGATTGCTTAATGATGCGGAAACTAAAAGCGACACTTCCCGATTTTCTTGTTTTTCCTCCTTCTGATAAAGTAATGACTCTTTTTATAAGATTTAAGGATTCTTCGTTGTGTTAAGAATAGGCACGTACCATTTTAAGTTAGCGCCCTACTCCTACTAAAGAAATTGTTTCGCTTGTTTTTTTGTTAAAAGCTTCATGGATGAGCCGTGTTCGAAGTAATTGAAGATACTGGATATATTCCTGGCCTGATAAGAATTCAATTTTTTGAGGGATTTGACAGTGGCCTGGCAATATCTTACCTTTAGGAGAGCATTTTTGACGCAATAATTATTCACATCAAGAGTGATACCACGGCCTCACAGGATACCAGTGCAAGATAGCACTTATTGTCGTCTATGCTGGCTACTAAGTATGCCACGACATCCGAGCCGAGGTTCGAGTCTCACAGAGGACTTGCGCAATTCGTGGTAAAAACGACTCTCGGCGGGCTGTCTGCTCGCCACTCAGTCTACGTTATGCGTATGTTGTATGGGTATGCCCCTACAGCAAGTTTGTCATTCAAAAGAAAATCTATAGTTTGTCATTTTGGCGTTAAAATTTGGTATAATGATACAAAGAGTTCACAAAATACTGGCGTACAATAGTACTTAGGTTTTCTGCTTAAGCGACGTAAACAGCTGGCAATACAACTAAAATGCCAATTTTGGCTATATTATAAAAATCCTTACTTTATCATATATGTTATATAATAATACGACAAAAAGGCCGGCAACTGAGAGATACTGCCAGAGTCCACGGGCGGAGGATCGCCAATATTAGTTAAGCATCCTGCTTACATAAAATGTAATTTGTATTTGTATATGCACCAGGTATATATTTATACTATCAGAAAATATTTAAATATACGAACGCCATTCAAAAGCTACAATCGAAAACGAATCTTTTAAAATACGTATCGAACTATGCAAAGTGAGATGCAAAATGTATTTTTAATGAGTTGAAAGTATGCGAAGTGGAATCATATTTGAATCCGCGTTTTCAAAGTTTTGCTGCTTTTGCATTCTAGTTGGTTGATTTCATCGAATTTTGACAAGCTTCGCTGTCACTCTTCTCGTCGTTGGCATATAATAGAAGTGCTGTAAACTTCCTCCTCAATAAACATCTGTAAAAGCTATAAAGAAATCCTCTGTAGGTTGGGGGTATTGGTTAAGTTTTTAAGCCTGTAGTTTTTCTAATAAAATTGATTATTTTATGTGTTCAAAGTTTCTTCTTTTTTTGTACCTAGTGTTTGAAGTGTTTTTTTACTGTATATTGATGGTCCACGCCTTTTATTTCGTTGTTTTATTTTTGCATGGGAGAAGCTGAAAACCGATACTGTGTTCCGTACTACAAATTTACCGATACCAGTACGTTTGTTGTACTGTATTATTATGTTTTTATTGCCTACAAAAAATCTACGTTGAAAATCCTGAAAAACCTTCAGACCTGGTTGAATGACCAGATTTACTTTACTCTCGTGTCCGGAACATAATGGAGGGCTATTTTAGTGTAACAAAAGCGTCTTTTGTATTTCTTTTTTAGAGTTTTATTTGTTTTGTCCATTTTTGTTTCATCAGATGAATGCTTTCAGCTTATACATCTGAAATATTATTAAATTCTTGTATGTCATGAGTTAAACAATTTATGAATATAATATATTATAATATATCCTTTTGCTTATAAAGCAGGCAAAGACCAACGGGTCTTTTCTATTGTAAACGGTTATTACCGCTCATAGTCCATCATGCCACAATCCGTGCTTTGGTCGTGTCGCCGGCGTGTTACTCCTCTTAAGAGATGTAATTTCAAGAGCATCTGATACCTTCAATCACTCAGCGAAAATAAAAAACTTAACTCCTAAAATACCTAACTAAGCCGCATTAACACTGTTGGTTGTGTTGCCAGCTTTTTACACATTCGCCGAGTGAAAGTTAGTGGACCGGTATTTCAGTACATCGAAACAAATTTCACGCTGGTTTTCTGTGAATGTAAATGTGAAGTATTCATAAGTAATCTCTTTCTGCATGACCTATCTCGTGGTTCAACAGCTTTAAAAAAAAATCCCTCATGTTTACAGTATTTTTCATCGATGTTCAACTTTTATCGATCCAAGCGAGATATAGGCATATGATGTTCCTTTATAAATAAGCTGTTAAACACAAAAAAATCTCAACTCGAAGCACGCATTTGAGATTAAGTAATAATTTCTGAGAAACTGTAGTGTATTATTAATAATCCACATTTTCATAATTTATTTGTATTATTATATTATTACTGTGATGTTAGTAACTGTATCACAATAATTGAATATTATTTTAAACTGTATTTTAAAATCCAGTGACATTACAGTTATAAATTTCAGTAGTGTAGCTTAACTCTAAACTATTAATGGAGTCTATTTTTAAAAATCCGTATCATAAATTCTCTATGTAATTATCTCCATAACTATGTATGTTTGCTCCATATGGTTTCAAACGGAATATTATTTTAAGCTGTATTTTAAATTCCTGTGACATCAAAGTGTATGAGTGTCTTAATACTGTAGCACCCATGGGAGAGCCACGCTGAAGCATATGCGGATGCACTAATTGGGACGGCTCGTCCGAACTGATACCATAGAATACTCAGCGTGAAATGGTAGTTGTACTTGAAACGATGATTCTACTGTTTCACTGAGTGAGTGAGGCTATAGGAGACCCTTAAAAATGCTACTTAAGTGGCGTTAAAAGCCACACATAACCGATGCGCGGACTGTGTGTCGGTTGTCCATGGGCGGCGGTGTAGTGTGGCCATATAGGATAACCACCGGATCCGTTGTCCGTTATGCTAAATTAATCCTGCTTGTATTTATCTCTATAACTATGATGTTACAATCGATATCATAATAGCGGTAAATTATGAGATATTTCATAGAAAATTCCCGGCAGCGATAGCTTTTCCCTAAAATTAGCCAATTTGCTAATACCAGTTATTTGTGGGCGATAGATAATTAAACTGAAAGATTATATTATTTGATTTGCAATAATTTATTATACTGCTATGTTATGATACTGGTGAGCGTATAGAAAGGCTAGAAGATCGGGCAGTTTTTGTCCTATCTGATGTCATATTTCAAGTATAATGAATCATTTATATCCAAAACATATAAAAATCTATTATTATAATATGTTTATTTTATGTCCAAGGGGGAAGCCTATGTCCAGCAGCAGATATCTTACGGCTGAAATTATGATGATGATAATAATATTTTATATTAATAATTGTGTATTGCTGTGTTTTTCCAAACATATCAAAACGTCTCAGATATGCATATATATTTAAATCATTTTGTGGGCATATCTTAGAATGAGCTAACATGTATTTTTCAAACCCATTAAGGGTAACCAATTGTAAGATATAAGATTCAGCATTGACACATATAAATATTCCGTGTAAAATACCGGTACTTATAACTACTGGATTTCGCAGAGTGAGTGAGGTTATCGCGGGCCCTTGAAATTATGCCACTTCAGCAGCATACAAAAACAATATAACTAAAGCCGGCAACACAACTAAATCGCGGACTGTAGCGTGATTGTGCATGATGTTCTCTTACTATGAATTACATTAAGTATAGAAGACCCACACGCTCCCTTGTTTGCCATATTATAAACAACACATACACATATAGCCTTCTAAGATCTAATCCTATTTTGTAATAGTGAAATTGGTACTTTAATAATGTATATGCTAAAACAACGTTTGCCGGGATGCGCTAATAGAAATGTATTATTCCACGTCTTCTACATAAATTTGAAAAAGTTTTAGAATATCTTAATTAATTTTTACCCGTTGTGGGAGAGCCACGCTGAAGCTGGTTCATTCGAAGCGATACTACGGCTGACAGAATACTCAGTGTGAAAAAGAAATTTGTACTCTATTGTAGTGAATACGTAGATTCCATAATTTATTACGTTTCCTGTTTAGTTGACAATAAAAAAGTTACGATAAATTGTTATTTTTTTTTGACGCACAGAGTTTTTTGCATCAGCTGTTGAATACGGTATCTTTACTATTTTAAAAAATACTCACTCACATACTCTTTTATTTTCTTTAAAACAATTAACAGTTTTCATTTCTAGAAAATATCGACATAAAGTAACATATTAATATAATATTTAACATATGATAAGTATCAAAAATAAAAATGAATCTTTTTCGTATCCTATCAAAAAATTCAATAAAAATCTCATGATTTATATACACTAAAATTGTAAACTATAATCCGAACGCAATCAATCTATCCATTTAGAATAATTTTTTTTATTCTATAGCGGACAACGGAGCAGCTGTGTCTCCTATATGGTAAGAACACCGCCGCCCATGAACAACCGCGCCACAGTCTGCGCATGCTTGTGTTACCGGCTTTTTACACCGCTTAAGTGGCACTTTTAAGGGCCTCTTATATCCTCACCCACTCTTTGAAACATAGTACAAGAACCGTTTCACGCTGAGTATTCAGAGAGCTCGTGGTATTACTTCGGACAAGCAGGCCCACTAATTGCGTCCCATGAGTGAAAAGTCTACAACACACTTGTTTATATGACACCGTCAAATAAGGACCTCGTAAGTTCTGTATTACTACTACTTTTTTACATTCAATACCACTCTATCTTCACACCAGCCATAAAGATAAAATTAAAACTATTATGCGCAACGAAAAACGAGTTAAATGCACAGTATAAAATTACACGGAGACTGCAAAAGTTATTGCCCGTGATATATATTGCAGATGTTGCTTCCATACCGCATTTGATTTAAATAAGTTTCGCGTAGTTGCCTCATATAATTTTTGATAGAAACTTAAATATCTTTTAAACAGTATTCCAATATCACACAAATTTTTTGCATTCCCTTCTTGTGAGAGGATATGTGGAACTCGGCAAATCGGAGTGGAATACCCTAACAAAGCCACACAGAACCATTGGAACCATATATACTCTATAACATTAGAAAAATGTGTAAAAAGTTCGATCATTACACATATCAGTACTGTATTTTCCATTATGTTCAATCTGTTAATGGACTTTTTCGAAACAAAGGTGATAAAACATCCCAAGGGTCCGGGAATGAGGTCACAGGCGATGCATGGCATCTCTCCGAACGTGAGCCTTTCAAATGGACACTGTCAACGAATGGCGTCCCTCATATTCACATTTCTCTAATGCTCTAAATCTCGGTTGAAATATAGAGCTTTTCGCATAATTACGCAGCCTGCCTTAATTTCTCCATTGTAAAGATTTTATAACAGATTGAGATAATGCCCTATAATTACATACGTACACATTTTAAATACAGTTTAATAATTTTTTTTTTAAATTTTACATAAAATATATGTTTTTTTTACACAGTATAAAAAACTTGAGATCCTCGTAGCTTAGTGGTTTTAAAAGTGAAGTGAGAGGTATCGGGTTCGAATCCCGGTCCGGACAATAATAATTTCTTCGTACTCAGCGTGAAACAGTACTAGAACTGTGTATCGCGTAAAAAGCCGGCAACATAAATTAAAAAAAATATTTTGCTTAGTAAGGGGTTAAATTAGGGGCTTCCATGGTTGGAGGATCGCCTATTATTCTTAAAAACCATTATTTTGAGTTAATGTTAAAACTGACAAGCTAATTGAATCCATTCGTCCAGAGAGATATCATAGAGCCACAGAGTACAATCGTGTAATAGTATTTACACTGTGTTTTGCTGAGTGAGTGACGATATCGGAGGCCGAGTTTACCCGTTTAAACGGCATATAAAAGCCGGTTACACAACGACTAATTGACTGAACCATGGTGAAGCTATTTAAAAAATCTATGTTAATCTTGTTAGTTTATGTGAAAAAGCCGTCTTCCCTCGCGAATTCGAAAGAAAATATACTTCTCGAAAAATGAGTGACGCAAACGCGGGGGTCTACATTTAGAAAATATTATTTTTAAGAAATAAATTCTCACATTATATAGTTTAATAATGAATAAACATTTTTTCGATATACTAATTTTTAATCGCCTCACTAAATATCAACTTTCTTTGAGACACTGTTTATAAAAGTAATTTCTTTTAGGTTTGTTTCGGAGCTACGAAATCATTAAATAACTTTATAACCTATATAGCTTATATATATAACTGTATTATATATTTTTAACCATAGTAAATTAAAAATAATTCTAATAATAATTGTAAAATACATAGGAACAATATAAGAAAAGTGCTGAACATTTTTCATACATCAAGCTGGCACTTTTCCGCCGAGTGTAGCCAAAGGCGCTCGTCCCTAAAATGGATCATATTATTGGAGATGACTAGCTTCTTCGGATTTATGATTATAAATTTGAAGCGATTCCTCACTTTTGGATATTGCCTTGTTTTCCAGATAGGTAAATGGACTTATTTAAGTCGCTTTTCTTTTATTTATTACGTAAATAATTTGTTTTTTATGGGATAATTTATAATAGTAGGTAATATACATAATTATTGTGATAGGTAACCGCCACCCAAAGACAACTGTTCCCCCATCCGGGCCGGTTGTGTTTCCGGCTTTTCACGCGTTATAATTTCAAGTACCTTCGATATCCTGAAACTCATACAAACACAATACAAATACTGTTTCACCCTGGTATTCTATGAGCCCCTGGTATAATTTCGGACGATCCTGTCCTATTAGTTTAAATACAATTTATAATACATGCACGAATCCAACGAAAATGAAATCCAACACATTCAACACAAAATTAGTTTTCACCAATTTTCAAAAGAGGATTTTCCTTAGTATTTTTAATGGAGTTCGTAGAATCTCTTTTACCCATTCAAATGACAAAACCTTTTGGCTGTGGTTGCTTCGT
This sequence comes from Delias oraia, assembly GCA_018230265.1. Classification (NCBI taxonomy): domain Eukaryota; kingdom Metazoa; phylum Arthropoda; class Insecta; order Lepidoptera; family Pieridae; genus Delias; species Delias oraia. Next base: position 11,098 of record DWCF01003843.1, read on the forward strand.
TTAATATCCGGTACAGAATAAAAATATACTGAACTGAACGACAAATCGAATTTTAATGACATAATATATTTTTCAAATTACTGCTGTAATAATTGATAGGTCTAAACATTTCCATCTAAACATTTCGGTATATTACAAGTATCATGAAAAGTTTTTACTAGCATTTTCATAATTATTGACTTTGATTTATTAATATTGATTTAAATAAAACTTTGCAATAATTTAACTCGTAAATTAAATAAAGTAAATTAATTAAAATTACTAAATTACCTAGTTAAAATAAATTAACTAAAATATTATAAAAATTATCACGTAAGTCGGATTTGTTACGTGGCGTATCGACGTCTCCTGGGTTAATTTGTTTTTAAGAAATTTAATTTTAATTTATCAGGATATCAGATAGATAATAATAGATAGATTTTTAATAATATTCTGTAAATTCGTCAAAATTATAGAATATTATAAAAATTACAAGTAAAGGTTTCAGCGTTTTAACCTCGACGTTTGTCGTTCCACAACTGAGCGATTTAAGGCATTTAGTGCCGCGCAACATCATACTGTGGAATCCGCTGCCAGCAGGGGTATTTCCAAAACAAAATGACTTGTGGAACTTTAAGATAAAAGCGTACATATTCCTTACAGAACGGCAACAAACATCCGACTCTGTAAGAGCTAGGGGTATCCATGTGCTGAGGACCACTTGCCCTATGTGAGCCTCTTACTCGTTTGCCACCATATAAATTTTAAAAAAATACACGTAATGTGTCTGTTGGGTCTGTTCGTTACTGAAACTGTTCGTTATCCGTAAGTTTTATATGAGAACTGGCCACTAGATGTCATTGTTAACAAGTTGATGTCAATTTATCACAAGTAAATTACTATCAGCGCTATGTTGACACGTGCAATTCTGATTAATTGCCTGCCTTGCCTGTCATGACTCCATATCAATCGGGATGTTACTGAATTGATTTTAACAACGATATCAATATAACTGGAATATTATTTGACTCGAATTTTCCATTTAATTTTTTTACACGAAATTTAGAGCCTTAAAATTAATGTTAATGTAAGTCTTAAAATCCTACCAGGAAGCGAGATGTATCGCATTTGATTTCCGGAATGCATAAATATGTATAATTTATTCGGTCTTTGGAAGAAATTGATAGTGGTCAAGAGAGTATTTTAACATTCTTACCGATGGTACAATCTGAAGTGATACCACGAGTTCACAGAAAAAAGGTTGAAACAGTATGTTTCGCTGATGAGGATATATGATAAAGCCCGCAACATAACCAAAGCGCGAACTGTGACGCGGTTGTCCATGCGTGGCGGTGATTTGTAACAGTAGAAATAAATGCTCTCGTCTCGTGTTTGATAAACCGTAAAAAAATTTAACGTTATAATATAAGATTTTAAAATATGCTAGTTTAATTTATTTGTTATATTAAACAGATATAAAATACACAGAATACTAAACATGCAGGTTGCGTCCGACAGGTATTCATGGAGGTCCAAGGGGGAGGCCTATGTCCATCAGTCGACGTCTAACGTCTGAAATGATGACGATGGTGATGACTCAGCATGAAACGGTTTCTGTACTGTTTCGAAGAGTGAGTGACGATATCGGAAGTTCTAAAAAATGCCGCTTAAGCGGCGTAAAAAGCTGGCAACACAAACAATGCGCGGACTGTGGCGCTGTTGTTCATGGGTGGCAGTGTTCTCTTAGCATATAAGAGAACAACCTGCTCCATTGTCCGCTATAGACTAAAAAAAAAAAATAATACAGTTTGTAGGCACGAATATTTTTTGATTACTAGATTTATAAATAAAATTGGATTTTTTGAGGAAATTAACTTCAGACAGGAATTGAATACATTTTGATCAAATTTGGTCACTTTTTCACTTCAATTGCTTATTTTCAGTTTTCTTCTTTTAGTGGATCAAATTTTTTTATTGTATTTTTGTATAGGATCTAAAAATATAAGCAAATTACATATTTGAAGGCAGATACGGCAACCTAGGTTAGGTAGGTAGGTTTGGTATACATTGGTATATATATAAAAAAAACTTCCGACAATATTATATCTTTCTGTGACTATTACGTCTTCTTATAATATTTCAAATGTTTATAGAAAAACTTAAGATCGTAAAAGAAAAATTCCGTTTTCGCTAGACTAGATTGTCACAAACATAATAGGCTAAGTTCTTGGGTCTGCTAGATAAAACTTTTGACCTCAACTAATGTACTTTGAAAACTTTCAGGCTAGGAACTTGTAATTAATTTATTTTCTATATTTATATGATTATTCCTTCATATCGCGTTCATTACGTTTAAAATATTTTCTAGATATGAGTGATAGTTGGGAAATGTATTTTTTTTTATGGTATAGCGGACAACGGAGCTGGTAAGAGTATTTGGTAAGAGTACACCATCCAACAAAAATCCCCGCTTTTGGTTTTGTTTTCGGCTTATTACGCTACTTCAGTGGCACAACATCAAAAGCCTCTGTGATATTCAAACCCACTCAGCTAAACGAAGTAAAATTACTATTTCACGCTGGTATTATGTGAGCCTTTGCCATATTAGTATATCCGCATATGCATACATGTCTTTCCCATGGGAAAACTAGTCAAACACTCACTCGACAAATGTATTAATAAATAAATTAGAAATTCGCCCAGTAATGGAATCCCGGTATCCATTGCATCATGGAAGTTTTTACCTACGAGGCTCTTTCTATAGATATGTATATATATATATATATATATACATTAATAGTTGGGTATGTAATTTAGCAGTTGAATCTATTTTATTTTATATTACTATAATTATGCTATAGCATACCTATAGGTAAGGAACGTAAATAATGCGAAAATAGATAGTATTATGATAAATGTAACAGCAACGATTTGGCCGACAGTCAAGCCATTTATTTGCTCATTTACTGTTATGTCACAGGCCATATCAAGGACCGAAAGTAACATTAAAAGCTTCATAACTTTCGCAAACTTTGTTGAGTAATTTGCGACTGCGAAATATCGGTCCGTAACGTATCAAATTGGACGAGAGAGCCCAATCTTTCGGAATGAAATATATCGACAATTTCCCAAACTTGACTTCCTAACAATTATTTCACTTACAGTCTCACTATTTTCTATCGGTAAAAAAACTTGTATTGTCATAGTTTCACCCGATCGCGAGAGATATATCATTTTCAAGTTTTTTGGATATTTTTTCATAGATATTTCGTGCCTATTGGCAGGCTCGGCTGTTTGGAAAAAATGAAAAAAATTAAAAACTGCACGTTTATACAAAGCAGGTTTCTTTTTACAAACTTAGCAGATACGTAAGGGTCCTTAAAAGGCCGGTAACGCACGCGTTGCCCGGCAAGGGTGTCCAACTATAGAGCACCGCATATCCTAGAGAAGCCTAGATAAACAGATCTACCGATTTTCATAAAAATCCTAAAAATTATCTCCAATGAAGAAAGAACAATAAACCCAATAACCAACAAAATAGAAATGTTAAATAATTTGCTAAAATTCCACAATAGAATTAATTCTTAAAAAAATAACGTTTATCACTTTTAAAGTCTCAACTGGAGCTAATGGTGCCCACAGGCGGCGTATATATACTAAATTAGCTTCCTACCCAGTCGCGTCCCTAAATAGCAAAAAAGTTCTAACATAATTTGCAAGATTCCCAATACAGAACTTAAAAATTCTTTTAAAAATATGTGCGTATTTCTCACTTAAAGGTCAACAACACAGTCTCAAATGGAGCTAATATCCGGCGTATATGTTCGTAATGAGCCACCAAACCATTTGCGTCAATAAATAGGATAAAAACTTGTTGGATAATTTATAATAATTCTGACATAATACTATAAATTTCGTAAAAAAGGGGGTATATCTCTATTAAAGGTCGACAGTCGGCAGGCGGCCGCATTCTCAATTGGAGACACAGGGCGTAAATAACCTAAATAAGCCATCAACCCATTAGCAATCCGTTGCTTAAATGAAATAGGATATCAGTCAAGTCGTTGTCCCATGAATTTAGAAAAATACAATTATTCCGTGATAGTTCGAAATTGGAGAATTTTAAATTGTCTTCCTTTAATAGAATTTCTGCTGAAACTCAGCTGCTGTAAGGCACCTAAATTGTATTATATTAGTAATAGCTATAAGACTTTACAATTGCTTCAGCTTTATTAGATTGTCAATTCTCACGAATTATTTTAAGTGACATTTCTTCTAAACTGAAGGGATGATATCTATTTGTATTTATTTTTAATTTTTAAAGTATAGTGGTCGTATAGTCGTCGCCCTTGGACAACCGCGCCTCTGTTGTGTAGACAGGTTTTACGCTGCTTAAGCGGCATTTTAAAGGCCTTCGAATGCCTCACTTATTCAGCGAAACACAGTACAAGTACCATTTCACGTTGAGTATTCTGTGATCCAGTGATATCACTTCGGACGAGCTGGCCCAATTAGTGCGTCCGAATATGCTTCGGCATGACACTCCCACGGGTGAAATATTGTTGTAAAATATGTTGGTTCTCTCACACGCTCTCTCTCTCTGTCGAAACAGCTGAATTTAGAGTTATTTTAAAACCAATAAGACTTGGAAAAGCTATAAAACTGTGTGCAGCTATCTATAAAAAGCCGACAACGCACCTACAGACCAGCAGTGGCAGTAGCTGGGAGTGTCCATAGGCGAATGGCTGCTTATCTTAAGCATATTTTTTTTAAGTCCATTATAAAGATACTAATTTTTATTTTGAATTCACATAATTATATACACTTATTTCATACAAATTTGAGTTCCGAATTACAATATGTAGGTCAAATCAAATCTCATTATTCCGTGGCCTTTATTCATTTGAATAAACAATATACATTCATAATAATGATGATATTATGCACATTACATTTTTATCCAGGGAAAGCTTGAAGCATATGCTGTCGCACTAATTTAACTAAACTCGTCTTTAGTGATACCACTAGCTTATATAATACCAGCATGAAATAATTTTAATGTTTCACATATAGTAAGAATACTACCAGTAAACTAAGTAATATCGCTTAAACTGCTTAAAAAGCTGGAACACAACCGAAGCGCTGATCGCGGCGTGTTTGTCAATATGCGATGGTGATACCATAAGCTGAGCCGCCTTACTATGTTGATTATAAAAAATACTATTATTATTATTTTATATCAGACACATATATATAGGTAATTACATTAACAATAAAAAAAGGAAAACCAAAAAAAAACTAAAATGCGTTCATTTAGGTGGCTCCATCCATAAAGTTTACTTTAAATTTTTCTCTATGACCTACATTTTTATGGTATATCAGACAATAGAGCAGGGGCTCCTCAGAATGGGCGGTTAGAGATCACTGCCGCCCAATGCGGCGTAAAAAGCCAATAACACAACCAAAGCGCGGACTGTTGCGCGGTTGTTCATGGGCGGCGGTGTTCTATTTCCACATAGGAGACCCACCTGCTCCGTTGTCCGCTATAGAATAAAAAAAGTAATATGTTATTTCGATATATGAGCTGTATTTCGAAGTATCACAACCTGTTCAGTAGTTTTTACGTAAGAGTAACAGACAAAATGGGCGTTTGTTATTAGTAAGACATTCAATGATGATGATAGTTTGCCAATCGACAAATTAATGCCCTTTGCTCCAATTGTAGAGCAAACAGACATTGTTTCATTAATGATTCTCTATGTTGGCTTGATGGATATACACTTGCTAATAGGTCGGGTTTTATGTGTTTAGCGTAGAATTATTTGTATGAGCCCGGAACAGGGATATTACGGTCACAAAGAAAATTATTAAAATTAAAGTTATTTTATTTACAATAGTATTTGTTTGTTAGACATATTTAAGATTGGGAGTGGTGTGGCTTGTAATTCCCAAAAGGCGTGTTTTCAAATACCATGGAAATTTATTATACGATGTTGTTTTATAGTTATATAAATATATATTTTGCCGCTCATGGATACCCTCAGCTCTTGCAGATCCGTGGGTGCGTTGCCGTCCCTTAAGGAAAACGTACGCTCTTTTCTTGAAGGTGCCCATGTCGTATTGATTTGGAAATATTCCCGCAGAGAAGTGGTGCGAGGAAAAAAATGTCTTAATAAGTCTACCATGAAACGAGAGGTATCGGGTTCGAATGTCGGTCCGCACTATTCAAAAATATAATTTAATTTAAAATTTATTTGGTCTGTGGAAGAGCTTGACAGTGGCCGGGCGAGTGTCTTAATATTGTCCCACCCGTGGAAGAGCAGTGTTGAAGCAAATTCTGTTGCACTAATTGGGCCGGCTAGTCCGAAGATACCACAGGCTCACAGAATACTTAGCGTGAAATTGTAGTTATACTTGAAAGGGCGCTTCTACTGTGTTCTGCTGAGTAAGTGAGGATATCGGAGACACTTAAAATTACTGCTCAAGCGGCGTAAAAAAGCTGGTAACACTACCTATGCGCGAAATGTGGTGCGGTTATTCTTGGTCGGCGGTGTTATACTTATTTATCGAGTTTGTATGGCTATTTTGGTGTGAATTCGCGCTTGGCGTCACACGATCATCGTAAATATTAAAGGAACGACAGTCGCGAAGGGAAAATATCTTTTCCCTCTGGGAAACCCGTGTAATGCGAATTTGGTGATATATCCGTTATCCTTTTAGTTTAATTATTAATCTGAATTATTGACTGACTTTGCATGAATCTGTTAATGAAATTATAGACAATTTCGTATTTTTTTTATGATTTTATTAGCCGATAGATATGCATGGAGGTCCGAAGGAGAGGTCCATGTCCAGCTGTGGACATCTATATTATTTGTAATTATACTTTAACTTGGTGTAGCTGAAATATTCCCGACTCAAGAAGTGTTTGGACTTCAAAACCTACCAAATAAGCACCCTCGGCAATTCATGGGCCCAATAAACTCGAAAAACAGACACATTAAAAATATAACCCATAATTTTTGTATTTGTATACAAATTAGCTTATATCCTTCTCTTGGTTTTAACCCACAAAATTTCAGCTAAATCAGTTTTGCGTCGATTAGCCCCTGAAATGTAAATATAAAAAGGGGGCGATGTTATATATTATATAATATTAAATTATATGTTCGAATAATAACTTTTGTTAGTATAAACTTTTTTATGGTATAGCGGGCAATGGAGCAGGTGGATCTCCTATATGGTAAGAGAACACCGCCGCCCATAAACAACCGTCCCAC
>DWCF01003844.1:0-18355 GCA_018230265.1 Delias oraia
CTACAATATTAATAAATAAAATAATCTCTTTGACAATAAAGAAATATTGTTAAAATTATATTTTGTATTGAATTGTAATTATCAGTTGTTTTTTTTATAGTATAGCGGACAACAGAGCAGGTGGGTCTGTTATATGGTAAAAGAACACCACCGCCCATGGACGACCGCGCCACGATCCGCATATTGATTGTGTTGCCGGTTTTTTACTTTTACACATTCTGCGATACACAGTACAAGTACTATTTCATACTGATCAGTATTATGTGTCCGTGGTATTATTTCGGACCAGCCGGCCCAATTAGTGCGTCAGCGTATGCCTCAGCATGGCTCTCCCACGAGTGTTTGTACATAAATGGTATCCTGAAACGTAATATACTTATAAAACAACTAACATTAAACTCTTTATTAAGACTACGCCTAAGCCAATAAAATCTCCAATATGAAAGCTAAAGTAGTTAAGTTGTGGGACTAGCCTATAAGAGCAGGAAAACTAATTAACAACTTTTCCGATTGAGTTCGGGCCACTCATTTTTGTACACCTAATATTGGCGAGATTAAATACTATAAACATAAATAAATATACATATTCAGCAATATCAAATTAAATTAGTTGTCTTCAGTGAAAAGGGTAATTCTTTCAATATTTGATTATAACATATGTATCTACACTTCGTCTGTCATGCTCGCGAGAGTAAGTGGAGTTAAATAAACTTTTCCGCCGATGTATTCGCGACTAATGATGTATGTCAACGCTCATATTTCTGCATTTCAACTTAAACATTTCACAAACTTTCAAATGAAGCTACGTCTAAGAAAATATAACTTTATTCCGTATTCGTTTACTGCACTTTAGTGAAAAGCGACTTCATTAAACTGAACATTGAGTAAAGTTCGCGTCAATGTTTTGGTTATTTAATTCGTTCGATGGTAGTTTTAAGTTCAAGTTTTCACCAGTGGGAGAGCCATGTTGAAGTATATGCGGACGAACTAAATGGCCCGGCTCGTCCGAAGTGAAGTCTGACACTGACGCAAATACAAATGTTAAAAAAATCATACAGTACTTGCTTGTTTATTGATAAGGAATTGCTTTTTAAATAATTCTCAATTCCGTAATTTTAAATATTGCAAATAATCAAAAAGAACCGTTTGATCAGCGTTTAATTTATTAAAATAAATTCGACTGTTATAATCTGATTTTAATTGGAATTATTCCAGAGTCTCTTAACAAGCGGTCTGAGCGATTCTCAGATCCAAACGAGTCTTTCGAATGTTCAATTGAATTTCATAGAGTCCGGCTTTAATCTGCTACAGTTTTATTCTAATTAACGTTCGACGAGTTTTAGTTTAGTTATGTCTCGTAATCGTAACTGGGCCGTGCATTCACCATTTGATAAGTAATTGTATTTACACTCAGATTAACAAAATATACTAATTCTAAACAGATCTGTTACTCAAATATCACATTGTTTACAAATAGTGTAAGTTAAGTTTCGTATATCTCTCAAAATTACCTTATTTTAAAAAGGCTTTTTATATTAAACTATACAAAATTTAAAATTAATATTAATAATCTTGCATATGGAAGATTGTAGATAAAAGGATTAAAAATAAGTTATAATATTATATTTAACACTTTAATATTATATTTAACACTTTAAAAAATAAAAAAATAAATATGTACTAATAAAAGTGAATATCGTTGAAATGGACACCATGCCTACATATATTTTTATAATCAGAGTTCCACCATTTTCTTAAATTTCCTACGATTGTAATTTTATTTTCATCGACATATAAACGTTTACAAAGCTCGCAAATATCGGGTATTGGTGGATTTTCTTCATAGACGTAGTAATTGTGCCATCTAAAAAAAACAGATCATCATCATCATCATCATTTCAGACGTAAGACGTCCTCTGCTGGACATAGGAAAAAAACCAGATATAAAAATGGAATGTGAGTGAATTTATTTAGTTTTTTTATGTAAATAAGGTAATCAAATAGCTGTAGCGGCTTTAAATATTAAAATGTACAAATTAATATAAGTACATAAGTAAATGCGAAAAATAGTGCTGTAAAAAAATATTAATTTTTATCATAAAAAGAAGTAGAAAATTTGACTCACCTGAAGTATTGCTCATATATATTTTTATCCTTTATCGCTAATGCAACGAGGGATGCTACTTCATCTGAATTCAATTTACCCGCATCAATGTACGATGCTGGAGGAAGGAACCTTTAATGTGGAGATTATCTTTATGACATATTTGTATCTTATTGTTATTTAATAATGAGAAAAATCACGATTATAGGCAATTATTGAACGAAGACACTTTAATTTTATTTATACTCTACTATTATTTATACTTTTTTGTAAATAATTTGACGTTAGTAATGTTCTTGGCATTATAGCATAACATTTGATGACTATCTTATAAAGAAAAATTAAAATATAAATTAAAACAAATCATTAAATAAAGTTGCGTTATTTTAGGATTATTTTTATTTAAATTAAATGTAGGTATAAAATACTTTGCATTTAATGTTCATACCTTGTGTAATTGGCTCCACCATAGACAATAGGTGCAGTATAATGTTGCATTGGATACAGGATTTTCTCCGTGACATAGTCTTCTGCCATCGAATTTTCAAATGCCAAATAAAAATAGTAGTTGTTTTGTAATAAATCGAGGCAATCCTCGAACCTATTTTTGGGACATGTTTTATTTCCACACCAACCGTATATATCCAACTTTAATTTGTATTTTTCCAACGACCTAGCTAAATTATCAGCAATAATCCGACGGTTTCTTGTTTGACAATTGGACACGAACCAAGCGACTGCTCTTTTCTTTGAGCGTAATTTTTCCTTCACATAATGAGGTGTTGGATCCATTGGATGAATCCATGTCATATTTTCCCTTGGTCCAATTAAATTATCATCTTTATCAAGTACGGCCAAGTAAGACCAACGGACGTCAGAGTTGAGTTTGTATGACCACGTTAAATTATAATAGTTATCGAATTGGCGCGAACATATTGGATAGTTGGCAGATGATTCCGATGCTGTAAATATATACTTCTGATGAGGTGCTCTCACTGGTGGGTACCTGTCCCAATTATTCTCAACATCAAATAGAATAGCGTCGTAATATCTCAAATCTCCAAGCAGACTTTTATCGTTTGAGACAAAACATTTGTTAAACGTGCAATTGCTTTCCAAAAATTGTGTCTGCCCGTTCTTGAACAGCTTATAGTTACGTGAATTGTAATGCGAAAAAGCCTCCGTCCACTTCAAGATATATTTAAAATCAGTTGGTAATCGATCGGGCTTAGTAAAGTTTGATTCAACGATTGTCATATTATTTTTATTATTTTTTATATTCCTTTCTATCTTGCGCAAAGAGCCGGGTGCGCGAATAACATATTGTATTTCTATCTTCATCTGAGTGGTCTTAAAAAATGATATAACTAAGTGAAATATTAGAGCACTGTATGCGCTAATTAATATTGCTCTCATTATTCTCGACATATTGCCACTGCTGTGAAATAGCCAAGTAGAGGCTTTTAATAACACCTATTGTGTTATGGAATTTAAATTGTTTTTAATTCCATGAAAATTCAATAAATCTCGTAGAAGTGACTTGAGCTCCGCTGAATGCTTGAAAGATAGAAAATTAAACAGTTTTATTAATGAAGGCATCAATAATTATATTTTCAATAATAAAGTACAATAAAGATTTATTAAAGTTTTTAACAATTTATAAAATTTCGACATCCGTTGTTGAATCGTTTACAATATGACATGATAATTAATATTTTACATGCAAATGAAACACGCTCTGTAAAATATGAAATTATACAAAATAGAAAATTAAATGCGAAAATCTGCTTTGTACGGGCGCTTTGCTTCGTTATGTGCGCCTCTTATGGGCAACGATATGCAAATGATGAAAAATGGACGAGTACTGCCCTCTGTGTTCCGACAGAGCTTATTTTAGTTTTAAATTGTTTTACGGACACGGCTTTTGTAAGTATTAATTTCGTATATAATGAGTTTGTGTTGAAATTTTGTAAGAGACGCGCCACTATGAAAGCTTTTGGCTTGAATCAAAAATAATTTTAACATCATTCTATATAAATTTCAATATAAATTTTTTTAGTCAAATTATGTATTTATTTTGACGTAATACATTGTAATTGTGAAATGGACTGGTTTCCGCAACTCGACGACTTAAAAATGCTGCTTAAATGCCGTAAAAATCCGGCAACACAACCAATGCGCGGACTGTGGCGCGATTGTACATGGGCGGCTATGTTCTCTTATCATATAGGAGACCTACCTGTTGAGACCTACCTTAATGACCGTATCGTGTTTATAGGAAATAAACTACAAAAAAGAACATTTTATAGTAATGATACAATTTTTTATAGTAATGTTTTGCATTATATAGTAAAGGTCATTCTCGGGCCCGCAAAACTTTTTTGCTCAGAACCTCTGAATATTAGCAAAAAGTCATTAAAAGTAAGGGCGCTGTTCATCATGGAGAAACCTCAAAGTCGGTATTAAAGTAGAACCTAAGTTATAAAAGTTCATTCATTTAACGCTTGCACGCGTTTGGGGTGCCGACTGAATTTCAAATCTTCGCATGGTTTGAGAGGACAAGCATGATATACACTATTGTAGGATTTTTAAAAGAATTTTTAGTATTATCATAATTTGCAGTGTCTCTAGCATATAATTAGATATAGAAGTACTACTCTAGACTAGTCTTTGATATAATGTTAAAATACCAACCAGTCCAATCGATATGATTTTTTTTAGTTTTTGTTAGTACCTTGGGATTAAAACAGGTTTTCTAACACAAAAGATATGAAATTGTTACTAAATCAAATAAATATGTCAAAATTAGGAGTCTAGTAACTTAATTTACAAGAAGAAGTTTAATATTTATATATTTTAATAATAAGAATGGTTAACTTCGTTACATAAACAGTATTCTATGTATTTTTCAATTAAAAAAGAGAAAAGTTTTCGAACCTTATCCTATTAGTGATAATGAAATCCAACAATTCGTCGGTTTTAATTTCATTTCCATGTTAAACCTTCACTTTTGCACATTTAAATTCAACCCTTTGTTTCTATTATACGACTCTTAAATTAAGCAGATTTATTTGGATTATATACTAGCTTAAACTCTTGACTGCTTACTTAACTTTTGGTTAAAAGATTATCTTCGTTTCTAAGATTCTATCTTTGAAACGTACACATACACTCAAAAACATTGCTTGCAAAAAAATCAACGAAGTATAGGACACATTAATAATAAAATTTTGTATTTTATTGAATGAAAAATTTGTATGACTAAACGTATTTTCACAAATCTCAAATAACAAATCTTAAATATTCAGTATTTGGACGCGTTAGTCGTATATCCATAATAATAAATAGATATTATTGTACAACTCTTTGTGTATTACAAAATGGTAAGTCGAATACACGATACATTAGATTGTATTTTACACTTTTATATGAAACTTTGTACGTCTTTGCAAAGCTATGCAGAATAAAAATGGAGAACATTCATTATAAAGAGACTCCTTCGGGATTCTGAATAAAAATTATCACCTCCCGTCTCTAGTCAGCGGGTTTAACTTCATTTTAATAAAAATGAACGCCACTGAAAAACTCCAACTTGCCAATGTCTCGAGCTTGATTTTCACAGGATTTTCAAAGAGAATTCTTCAATTATATGGAAACTTTTTTACTGTTCCAATTTATGCCTAAAATTTAAAAATTGTTTTTACATCAAATTGAAAAATTGTAAACACATTTTATGAATGTATGTACATAATAACTTAATGATAAGTTTACCTCAATGTTGGTTCATGCAGTTATATAAAATTTTAGAGATTATTTTTAAATACTAAAAGGCCTATCTGTATGTTTATTGCTGTGATTTTTATATACTTATAAAGCTGCTATATCTGTCTCCCCGTGGGGGAGCCATGCTGAAGCATATGCTGACGCGGAAATTGGACCGGTTCGTCTGAAGTGATACCACGGGCTCACAGAATACTCAGCGTGAAACGGTATTTGTACTGTGTTTTGCAGAGTGAGTAAGGATATCGGAGGTCATTAAAAGTGCCGCTTAAGCGTAAAAAGCCGGCAAAACAACCGATGCTCGGATTTTGTCGCGGTTGTTCATGGGCGGCGGTGTTGTCTTACTATAAAGGAGACCCACCTGCTCCGTTGTCTGCTATAGCACAATAAAAAAGAATAAAATAATATAGTGGATTACGTTGCTTTTGTGGCATATACTATATTCGTAGAATCTATTCATCTTCTTGGTTACCTGTTTCATATTTTTCTATATTGCAATGTAATGCAGAGGTTCAATATACATTTATATCTTTAAATTAAGTATTATTAAGTAAAACAGTTAGTTAATATATAGGTTAAACAATAAATCCCTAGAATATCAATATTTTGAATAGTATGTATTGTAGGATTTATGAAAATTATCCCATGTCCCACTTTAAGAATATTATATTCGTCACTAATGAAAAGTTTTTACATAACTATAATTACTTGTATAGGATACATAAGTGTGATACAATTAATCTACAGTTTATCTCTATAAGAAATATTTAATATTAGGCCTATGAAATTCCCTTTCAAACCCGTCATCAGTTTTTGCTGAGACAGATAATTCGTGATTTCATTGGAATCGTGTTTTTTACCATCGAGATAAATTTAGACAAAGCTCAGTTATTTCTAATTGCGGTTGTTTAATTACTATTTAAATATATTGAGTACAAAGTTAAGTACAAAAATAAGATACCAATAGATACTTTATTTTATTAGAAACAATTTTTTTAACATTTTTAGCCGCTGTACGAGGATGAAGTTAAAGTTCTAAATCGGTGAAGCAGTAAATACTTAATCTAAGCTAAAGAACGTAAAGGACGAAGACAAATCTATACGTTTTTATATTCTATAACAGACAATGGAGCAGGTGGATCTTCTATATAGTGAGAACTCCGCCGACCAAAAACAACCGCGCCATAGTCCGTGCATTGGTTGTGTTGGCGGCTTTTTACGCCGCTTAAGCTTAATCCCTTTTAAGGGCCTTCGATATCCTCACTCTCTATACGAAACACAGTACAAGTGCCGTTTCACGCTGAGTATTCTGTGAGCCCGTGGTGTCACTTCGTACGAGCTGGCCCAATTAAGCGGTCAGCATGGCTCTCACACGGAAGAAAAATAGATTCGTATTTATTATTAGAAATTAATTATTCGTAAATTAGAACGTATTTAGATTCTTTAACATGACTCGAAAAACGTGATTAGACATGTCCATTACAGCATAAGTAACTTTGCCAAACATTAAAATACTGTTTTAATTCTACGATATGAATTTGTAGGAAATATTTTATTTAACTGCCTCACCTAAAGAATTTTGTATCGCCAATGAAAGTTGTCTTAACTTTGATCTTTATAAGTTTAGCAGCAAAATTACGTGTTCTATTAGGAGACGTAAAATAAAATGCTTTTTCTTACATTTTACTTACAACTTTTTAATATTTATTTACCTTAAGTTTTATTGATATTCTAAAAAAAATATATTTCTGTACCTATAATCCTTGATTGTAGCTGAGATTCAGTAAAACAAATAAATTAAACATTTTAGCTAGTTTTAACTTGTTTTAGCGCAATGAAGTAAATCCAAAGAAAAGGCAGCTGCATTAACTTTGATAAAAATATTTTCACAGCGCACTTAGTATCCAAGACAAACTCCCTGCTTTTATTCTATTATCTATAAAGTTTTCATGCAAGCAATTAAAGGTCTAATTTTACATTTTGTTGTATTTTAAAGATAAAACATACATATAGTACGAATTGAAAATTTGTAATTTATATCAATACAGGGTAAAGACTTATTATAGAAAAATATGAGTTTCAAATATATTACCTGCTTACTATTTTATGATTTATTCGCATATTAGTCTATTTCTGAGTAGCTGCGAACATAAAAATCTTGAAATTAATACGACTTAAATGGCATTTTGAAAAATAATTAATTTTATATATTTCTGTGTCGTGATATAAAAATTAACATATAAAGCTGTTCCAAACGTTGGCACTAAGCCAAAAAATTAATTGTTCCCAAGTGGATGCAAGTGTTCAATAGTAGTTGGTGTAATTAGTGCAATCAGGCCAACTCACGTTTTCACTTGAGGACCCTACTGTTGAGTACCCTTGGCAAAGACCGTTATGGCATTTACAATCTTTAAGTTATTATTTAATGTACATGAAATTTAAAGGACCTTATAAGAAAAGTTAAACAAAATTAACTAACCAGAAGTAACTAAAATTATAACATGTAATGTGCCATACGTAAAATAAGACTGTAACCAATTCAGAATTGGGAAGGAATTGCGACAAGAGGAAAGTTATGAAAACTTTTTTGTTCCGTTTGTTATATTAACTCGATTAAAAATAGAACGCATTCGAAATATGAAACAGAATCTTGTTTAATTTTTAAAGAAAATCTCTCACGTGAATAGGAAAACAAAAGAAAAATCTTTGTATTGAAAATTTATTTACTAACCGTAACCCGTTTTAAAATATGTACAATTATTTCTTAAATGTGTATGACAAAACTCGTCTAAAAGTATCAAAAATATTCTTAAAGGTTCTCACTCTTGTCGCTGGGAATAACACGTCTAAGACACCTCTCTGGTGATTTCTTAGTGGAATAACTCTCACTGGTTCTGGCTCTTCAGTAGTAGTAGAAACAATTTCTGTCGTTGTCTCTTCTTTCTTCTTCAAGTAAAAAGAGTTCATTAGTATTCTCGGAGGTGGTGTAATAGGAGATATTCTAAGCAGACTTGGATGGAATTCTACAAATTGATTTGCCATTGCGTTAAAATCATCTGTGACCTCATCATTTCCATTATTTATGTGGGTGTTGTAAATATCATTAAAGTTCAGAGTTGAGGGATTTTGTGAATATGGTCCAACGTACGTTGTCATATCGTCAATGGTTTGACCTGTTAATAATACCTGAAAAGACTGTCTTTTACTACTATAATTAGACTAAATTACTAATCAAATAAATAACAACATTATCAATACTCTATATCACTTCACTAGACACTCCTTGTAATTATAATAAAAAAAATCTGTCTAAAAAAGGCAAAATATTACAGTATAAAGAAGAAAAAAACTTACAAAAACTGTAGTCACCAAATATATTGAAATCCACATTTTGTCTTGTATTCACACTGGAGGGTAACTACAGTCTGAGGCGAAATCATTGTCCGTCATGTGTCAGCGTCGTGTGAACTATTCTTTGTTTTAATTAGTGCCAATGTGTTTATTAAAACGATGAAGTATAAGGAGTCAATAGAGTATTGTTATAATTGTTGGTTGAATACAATGATCTTACTCAATAGCTTTGTTTTGTTTTTCTTATGTCTCTTCGGTTCGATGGTCATAGGTGGTTAGGTGTCAGAAGTTCATTACGTTTCAATATAACTAAACATAATGACATTTTCTAATTATAATTTCAGATTTCAGAAATTATATAACAGCTAAAGTAAATTATTTTAAACTCCATTGAGTATATAACATTATTTATATGGAATATAATGTGATTGTCAATGAAGGTAGGATCTATAGCACATAATTGTTTGGTGTAGTTGAATGGATCAATAGGCAATAAACAATCAGAGGCCTCAACCACTCGGACTGGACTAATCTATTCAGATACCCCTTTGTGTATACTCACAAGGTCCAGTATACAATGACTGATAATATTTTAGAATAAATATGGTTTTCGAAAATTTGACTGAAAGGGTACCTAAATAATGCAACACGCAAAAAGAATGTGAGCACTTTTATCAGCCACCATTCACCACTTTAATAAAATATTAATTTACGTAATACTTTAAGTATTTGCTATAAAAAAAATACTTTTCGTGTTTTAGTTTCTCTGTGAATAAAGAATATTATAACGCTTAAACTTTGAAAGCTTACAAACTTCCATACTGTTGATATTATTGGATAAATCGTATGAAGATCACAATAGAAGCCATTCATCAGGTAATAACTTGCAGCCCTATGTTCTCTTGGGACTATTGCACCATCAATCAATGATAGAAGTGTTTGGTAGACGTGATAAATATTTTGGTTGAGAGCGTTTCATGTCTATTAAATATTAACATATTATTGATAAAGAGCGTTAAAAAAAATATTTTGAGTTTTGAATAGAATAATTTTAATAGTAGCATAATTGTTTTCTTCTTATGGTTCGGGATCTTAATTAGTGATCGAGTTTTGTTCTTGCCTCTTGTATCGCGTGGTTTTAATAATATAATAACATTTCTTACTGAAATAGAATAATTTCTAATTTGTAAATATTAGTTATGACATAGATTATCGTTTTGCTCCTTTAATTTTGAATTATTAATATATTTTTTATAGTAGCGGATAACAGAGCAGCAGGTGGGTCTCCTATATTTAAAGAGAACACCGCCGCACGTGGACAACCGCGCCACAGTACGCGCATGTTATGTCGCGCACGCGGTTTCGTTGCCGGCTTTTTACGTGACTTAAACGGTATTTTAAAGGCCTTCAATATCTTCACTCACTCAGTAAAACACAGTAGAGGCGGGCAAGCCGGCCCAATCAGTGCGTACACATATACTTCAGCATGGCTCTCCCACGGGTGTAAGTACTTATTATACTGTAATACAAGAATTCTGTTTGAATTAGATTATAATAATTAGTTCCATAAGCTCTTATCTGAGCCAGAAGTTGTGTAAGTTGTCCCCTTTGTACAAAGGGTGAGATTTACGGACTCTATATTAAAGAGTGGGTAAGTAGACTATATAACTTTGAGTTACTTAGTTAGTGAGTTAGTTTTAGTCTATTACCAGTCTTATCTAATAAAAATCGTCCCAAACAAGTTGTCACCCTTTCAACTGTAGTCCGATGTTAAAATCATATTAATTCCTGTGCAAGTAATAATTAAGGCTTTCTCGAATTCGTTAAAATCTAGAGTCGCCTTGGCGTAATGCTAGACTTGGGATGGCATTATGTATGACTTTTCACAAATTGAGTCGCATTAGCGTTTGACAAATTATAATTATTTCAAATTAATTTTACTTAAGCATTGAGTTGTTAACATTCACATACTGTTTAGTATAAATTTAGGTTTTGAATAAACATTCATTTATTTATTAATATTTTTCATAACAGAATGAAAGTTATAAAAATTTGCGTGTTACCGGTGGTCTGTAAATAATTAATGCATTACAGCAAATAATAATATTTTCATTCAATTTTCAATCCTACTAAGTTATATTTTTTTAATAGTATAGTGGACAACGGAGCAGGTGGATCTCCTATAAGAGAACATCGCCGCCCACAAGCGCACCACAGTCAGCGCATTGGTTGAGTTGCCGGCTTTTTACACCGCTTAAGCTACTTTTTAAGCGACACTCAGCGAAATACTGTAGAAGCACTGTTTCAAGTACAACTACCATTTCACACTGAGTATTCTATGAGCCCATGGTATCACTTCGGAGGAGCTGGCCCTATTAGTGGTAGTGGCTCTCCCACGGATGTTACAAACCCTTCCAGAGGCCGAATAAATTATAAATTAACTTGTAATTATCCGGACTGGCACTTGACATTTTCTTATAGTTATAGTTGATAAAATTGTATATTTATAAATTATTAAATTACTGATATAATTAATGTTTCCATACTACATAAGACCATCGAAAGGAATGTGGCACCATCTTGCGCTAATTGGTTAGAGACTCCGCGGGGAGATGCGCAGACGATTTATAGCATTCTTACTCACTTACAGTTACGCTTCTACATTATATCATTAACAGAACCTCTTTTACATAATTTTATTGAAATTTAATTAATAATTTTCTTATACTGTATTGATTGGCCTAATAAGTTTTAACCTTTTAACTACTTGAAAATGATAAAAACTTTTCATTATTAGTATTGAGAGGACACTGCAAGTGTATTTGATGTCGCAGTTCAATTTACGCCATCTTCACATAACTGCTAGCATTTAGCTCAAATAGTACAAAGTGCCTGGCGTGTATGCTCGTTGGCGTAATCTAAACCACCGGGATCACATTACCGGTCCCCCAGCCCTCGTTCGAGGATAACTTATTTTTGATTAGCTCATATCATTTAATTCAACGATTAGCGTATATTAAACCATAATACCCCGCACTCTAACGCTAAGAGTTACTGTATATAGAACTTCGACGGTAAATCCATTAGTTATAAATATCTACTACGGATTTGTTGTGTAATCTTTAAAATATTTAGAAAACAAATTAATATTGGAATAAAGTTTATGTTCACTTTACTTAAAGTTAACCCAACGAATTAAAAAGCTTCCAAAGCCTTTTTATATAATGCAGTAACAATATAAGTTAAAAGGGAAATGGAAATTCTGCGTGTTACGTTAGAATCCAGCATAACTAATAATAACGTCATTATAAAACTAGTTAAAAGTATTATCCACAAGATTGTACCGATCTTGGCTCGTGTTCAAGTCGAGCTGAGCAAGGCAGAAAATTAGACTTTAAAACTCGCGAACAACTTCGATTTTATCGCATTTCTTCCCAGTTTGAAATACCTCAAGACTCAGGTGGATTACATGTTTATTACTTAACGTTTAATACGACTTTTTAATACTTGCTTTATTACTAACTTTGAGTGAGGTTTATTTTAAGTTTACTGACACAAAAGCCACTCTCTCGTCCCTAACAATTATTGCTTATAACGCGTGAAACATAGTGTTTTACATGATGTGAAAATATTGTTTGATAATTATTTTCAAACAATTTTCCTTAAAAATGTATGTTTTGACATGACTTGTGCGTAATATTTTCTGGACACAACAAATATACTTTATCCAAACCTGCAGAGGTCATGCAGAGGTCAACCTCAATTAATATATTAAAACTTCAAAAGCAGCATTAAAATGAATACGATTTACGATTACAGTTATTTTTAAAAATTAATAGACCAATAAATACTTCGTATTTTCATCGATATCGGGGATTGGCAATTTATTATACGCGGGAAAAATAAAATGAAACTGGACGGATCAACCAATTGTCATTTATTTATAACTTCCGGCTTCGAACCACAGCATAGTGTATATTTTATTGTATATATTATACGAATGTACTAAGACAAAAATAAAATACTTGCAAGTACATACTTAATTGTTTAGTAAGATTAAATAATGCTCTTTTATTCAGGAGTCATTTTAGATTATTGACTAATGGTTTTAATACTTTATTTTTATGATATAGCGGACAACGGAGCAGGTGGGTTTCCTATATGGTAAGAGAACACCGCCGCCCATGGAAAATCGCACCACATTGCGCGCATTGGTTGTATTGCCGACTTTTTATGCCTCGCGGCATTTTTAAGGGCCTCCGATTTCCGCACTCACTCACCAATACACAGTAGAAGCACAGTTTCTAGTATTATATATTACTATTTATTTTAAATACGGTAGATTATTTTATTTTAAAATGAATAAAAACGAATAAATTTAGAGGTTGCATTTTTTAATGAATTAAGTTATAACATTAGCGCTTTATTTTATAACTGTCGCTTGTCTATGACTTATTCGTTTTCGATGAATGATATAAAAAACTTGTAAAATATAAATTAAATTTCTCTTATCATGTCCCAACATTCGACAGAGTTACCGGTTTCAATTTACAATTTCGGCCATAAATAAAAGTCGGTTTATTTCAATTACTACGTTTTACGATTCGTTGACGCTACGTATTCACCACGGCTACGTGAGACTTTATATATGATTTTTATATATGTGCATTAAATAGTTTCGTTATGAAAAATTTAATTGAATTTAAATTCAAAGAATCAGAATCAATTAAGTAGTAAGTTAATGTTTGGAAAAATTGGTTTTCGTTTAAAAACTGTATGAAAAAATATTCTTTTTTTAAATTTGCATAATCTACTTGTAGTATCTGTTTCCAACTCTGCTTTGCATATAAGTACTGCATATGAGTACTATTAGTTCAGTGACATTATGTAGTTCATTAGTCAAATGATATAATTACGAGAATTCCACCTGCGGTCTGGACCATGTCTGAGGGATTTGCGGAGACGTTTATGCATTAATTAACATTTATTGAACTAACTGTTAACCGCGACTTTGTATACTTCATGTATATATAGGTATATATTGTTAGTGTATCTTATTTTATTTTTCTTCCTTTATAGTTGTTATTGTAGTAGTTATTGTTAACTTTTAATCATTTACAGTTTTAACTTTCAGTTCTAGTTTTAAATTTTCAATTTTAACTATGATAATGTTTGCTACAAAAATTATAAATTTTTGCTGTGACCAAATAAATAATAAATGAAAGAACTAGTTTACAATTCGTGATTAATTTACGACGCATTTCTTCAAATTAATAATCTTTTTGATTTATTTGGGTACAAAATCATAAAACATAACATGAACATATCAAAAAAATTGTTCTTGTATTAAGGATACCAATATATGTTATACAAATGTGTTATTGTAATGCCTTCTTTACGTTTTAAACGGTTAACTGATAATGTAGCTTAAACGCATGATCATTATTAAATTACCATGTCAATGCGATTGATTATTAAGTCAAAATCTTCAGTACATATTGATTTACTGAATATTTTGTCTCAACATTGATCAGGAATATTTGGCACGGCCGCAGCTCAGGTATTTGTATTAGGTATGCTGATTATTTAAGGTACTGGAAGGTATTCTAAGCAGATGCCTGAGTCGATATTCGTATTTAATGTTACTCCCGCATAAAACTATAATATTTAACCATAATTTTCACTATTATGAGTTGAAAAAAGTTACTTAATCGATTTTAATAATATTTATTGAGAAAAATAAAGGTTAAAATAGGTTGGTGAAAATATTTGGTTTTATAGGAATTCGTTATACGAATGTTGGATTATCATTTCAATCGTTTTTCAAGTTGGTGAGTTTATTAAGTTTATCAATATAAGTTTCACTGTGTTATTATACATCATACTTTATATTTAATATCGCTATTCAATTTGTACATTATATAAAAACGAAAATCTCAAAAGACGATATATAAAAATACGCCGTCAATACATAGTTGTCACGTAAAAGGGGTATATTTTTATGGAATACATAATTTTGTTTGACTTCATACGCGACGTCCATATTTGCCGAAGTCTTCACGTCCTTCATGCAAATAGTGATATAAGTATTCATATTCCTTATATCTTCGGCACTTTTGGCTATACCATACGTTCCACCCGCCCTGAAACTATTTGTCATGGCCAACTAAACATTGTTTTTGAAGCTATTCTTTATAATTTTCAAGTATTTCATCTTTACGAGTTTACATCACCTATAAAACATATTGATTTACAATTATAATAATTGCTTGTAAAATGTCTGATTTTATATAAAAAAAAATTCTATTTTATTCTAATTTCACCTAATATAGCTTTTATGTTGATAGAAAATTCACAAGATTTAAATGTTTATTTAGAATATTTTATGGTTGTGGATAAAGTATATAAATATAAAAGGAGGTTCCATCAAAAGTAGTTACATTAGAGAAATAACGAACGACAATGGAAACAAGTGCACTTGTAACGAAACATCGTCTTAGCAAATAGAGGGGGACGAATGATAGAAAATTTCTCTCAAGAGCTTTTCGACTGCAAACTGGCAACCTCCTTTGAGGATCGGACATATACAACTAAAACTTTGTGGCTGCGACTCATATAATTTAATGGCACTATGATTATTTCTTTGCCTGCGGAATCTTTGATTTAATGATCTTTATACAAATTAATGTCTCAAAGCCTGACATTTGGTATATAACTATTATAATTAAATAAACGAATAACTCTTGACAAAAAGTTTTTCATTTTCATAAGGTTATTTTATAAATGGTTCTAAATATAAGTAATGCGAGAAATTTATCGTATGAAATAAACTTTATTAAATTTTTATAAATTTTCATCAAAATTTAAATGCATTTATTCAAATACTATTGGTTCGAAATATATACCTCTACGAGAAAAACAAACAAGAAACTCATTTTTATCGCCAAATTTACAACAATTGGTTTTTATTTTATTCAAACATTCATTAGGCATAATTAATGCTCTTGAAATATTGTTTATTGATTAACCAAGAATTTGTTGTTTATAAACATATCACAATGTATGACTACTGAAGAAGTTATTGTAATGTAGTCTATAGGTATCTCTTATAGCATTATGAAAAGAGCCATGGTGGTTGTACGGACGGAATATTTCGCCAAATTATTCTTTCTCCTTAGTTGTACTGGATTATTTTTATACGTTGCTTTAGCTTTTTATTCTTTTCAAGCCACGTTCTCCAATCTCGATAATATTATGAAAACACAAGAAAGGTTTTTTGAAAAAGTGGAACGCCGTAAGACAGTGAACGATAATCTATTATACATTCTAATTTGGACAGTGAAATCCCATCCCAGTGTAGATTTGGAGGAAGGACAAGGCATATTCATAAATAATAAATGTCCATATACAAATTGCTACGTTACATCAAACAAAAACTATCAGAATACTAACTTGAAAAAATTTGACGCAATCGTTTTTAATGTCAGCACAATACCAAATTGGAGATCACCAAAGATACCAAAGGAAAGATCATCCGAACAGAAGTATGTATTCCACAGTATGGAGTCATCATACACATATCCAGTTTGCAATATTAATATGGACACATTCTTTAACTTAACGTGGACGTATAAATTGGATTCCGATATACCGCACCCTCAATTTGAAGTAACGGACTTGAAGGGAAATTTAATAGCGCCCAAGAATAGCATTATATGGGATACAAGAAAGTTAAATCTAACTGATGATATAAAGTATTTAAAACGCAAAAGAAGAGCAATGGTATGGATTGTTGAAACATGTAATACATTCAACGATCGACTCCAGTTTGCTAAGAAATTACAAAGTGTTCTCAGAGATAGTTTTCTTGATTTTGATATATTTGGTTGTGGATTTTATGAGTGTCCAGATAATATTTGCTATCGACTTATCAAACAAGATTACTACTTTTATTTTGTCCCTGAAGACAGTGGTGGCTCGGATTATGTCACAAAAGACGTGTTAAATGCATATGATAATTATGCAGTTCCAGTTGTAATAGGCAATGCTGATTATAAAAAGTAAGCTCATTTTAATGTTAACAAAACCATATTTGTATTGAATTCTTTAATGTTATTAATATATATTGCCTGTTAATAGTGCGAAAATTATTACACCTATCTGTATTTATAATGTACATGATTTTTTTGTAGGTTTCTTCCCGAAGGCTCATATATTAATATTAGAACAATGCCAGAACAGGCCATTGTAGAATTAATGAAGTATATTATGAACAATCCAACTGTGTATCAAGGCTTCCATAGCTGGAGGAAAACATATTCAATACGAGAAGTTAAAATAGAAAAAGGATTTTGTGATTTGTGTGTCAAATTGAATAAGTGGACGGGGACAAATATCAAGAGGAAATTCCGAAGATGGTGGTATACGGCATCACTTCGAGAAAGATGTATGCCAAGTGGGGCGGAAACTTTTGTCGAGGTTTTGTCTTATATGAATAATTCAAAGCTTAGCCATCCGCTTTGAGTTGAGAAATGAAAAAAAAAACGCGTATTTATCAAAAAATTAAATTTTCTGAAGAATCTGACATTTAATTTTGTATAGAAGTGACATTTTATGTAAAGGTTAATAAAAATGTTACAGTAAAAAAATGTCTACGTAAGTTTACCGGTTCATTTTTATAATACCTACGAGTTTCGGTTTTTATATTTATATATTCTAATATTTTTTACATGTAACAACTATGATATTTTTTATTGAATTTTTAATACTCATAAATATTTAATAAAAAAAAACTAAAGCTTTATTAACTAAAAAGTTTTTAATAATTAGCAGATTATCCATTAATCCAAAGCACATGCTAATATCTCATGAATATTCGAGGAGGTGTTAAATTGTGCCACTGTGCCCCTAATTTATATTCAACCATCAGCATTTTTCAAGTCTAGTCGCTTCTATTAAAACTGTGTCGATGAATTGATGAATCTAAAAACTGAATTACCCATTTTTAAGTGATTAAATACCTTTTAAAAGAGAAAATATATAGATATTGGAATATATATACAGCCTCTGGAGGACTACAAGTATCGGTTTACCATCCGCTCGCAGAATTTCCGTTGTAAT
>DWCF01003845.1:0-18355 GCA_018230265.1 Delias oraia
CAGGTATTCATGGAGGTCCAAGAGAGAGGCCTATGTCCAGCAGTGGACGTCTTGCGGCTGAAATGATGATGATGAATTATAGTTTTATTAAATTTTGTTCACTTAACTTATTATGCAATTATTATTATTATTTATAACAGAGTAATTAAATTTTAACAGAGTATCTTATAGAATGAGAATCCCTTTGAGTAATACTGGAATGTATAATTAATTGGATCTATTTGTAAATTGAGACTACCAAAGAAGCCTCCGTCGTGTGCGAAATCTAATCCTGAATAGTTATAATGATTAATGCCTCGGTAGTGGGGCATTATTGCCTATTAGAAGCGCTTCTGTTAACCTACCTTAGTTAATTTTATCACGTGTATGACAATTAAAAGATCTTTAGCGATACTTCATAGTGATAATTCTTTTTCTTTCTTTATATAGGGGGAATGGAGAAGGTGATTTTCCTATATGGTAAGAGAACTATTTATGAACAATATCACAATAGGCGCTTTAGTTGTGTGACTGGCTTTTTATACCGGCTTGAGCGGTATCCTCACTTATTCGACACACAATACAAATATTTCACGCTGGTATATTATGAGCCCGTATCACTTTAGACGACCAGCCCAAATAGTGCGTCAGCATATGCTTCAACATGACTTTCTTGCGGATAAGACAGTGTTAAGAAACTCACCCCGGCAACTATCAATCCTTTCCAAAGACTAAATTAAATATTAATTTTTATTCGAACCGGGAATTAAACTGATATCTCTCGCTTTATAAGAATACTAAGCTACGAGGCTCTTAAAGCACTTTATTTAACGTAAGGCGACTACAGTCATCAATTTAATATAACCCTCAGAATTTTCTTTAATATTGAAAACTATTAGTTTGTTAAATCTATACTAAAAGCTTCCATGTAATCTTTACTAATAAATTTTTTATTTTTGCAAAAACTACATGTATAATGCGAGAGAGTGACAGACTAATTCAAAGATGTAACAAATAAAGAATCATAAGTGAGAGGATCAATCTGTAGTAAACCAGACAATAATATAAATATAAAAGTTTGAATGTATTAATTTATGTAATTTTTCACGTGAAAATTTGCATGTTATAAAAAGCACTTGAATTTCTATACATAACGAGGTATTTTTTATAATAATCACATCTTTAGACAACCTTCAATAGAAAGTTGCAGTTTTAATGATGTCAGAGGCATAAAATAATTGTTTAACTTTTGTTCTAGAAGCGATACGGTGAAATAAACAGTAGAATTTCAAGATAGTTTAGTTGCGTTAAGTAATAAAATCCCACTAACAAACATTTATTTTTATAACATCATACAAAACAACTAAAGGTCATACATCTCTTAGAATATAATAAAAAAAATATTAAAAATAATCGTTCGGGACACAATCATAACATCTCGTGGGAGAGTCATGCTGAAAACATATAAAACAAAACATATCATGGCTCTCCCGCGGATGCGACACTATTAAGACGGCCACAGTGAAGCCTTTCCAAAGACCTTTTAAATTAAAAAATTAAATTATATTGTTTTTTATTCGGACCATGTATCGAACTCGATACTTCTCGCATCAGGGTAGGCATATACCACTAAGCTCTAGGCTCTTATTTTAACAGATTTGTATATAGTCTAATTATTGTTAATAAAAATGTATATGTTGATGTTTCTGAACAAGCTGAAGGAGTCTTCTTTTAATAACCCTCAACTTCTCGCTTTGAACGTACATTCTTTTGATGCTTACATCCTCCCACTCAAATCAAATTTATTATTCACTATAATGATGATACTTTGATCCTATTTTATGAGACTTATTTTATCTTCAACTACGTTATATCAATACGTTGACATAACAATTCTTTAGACCTTTTATAACTAATTATAAATAATAAATTGGTATCACGAGAAGTTCCGTCTGACATTTTATGCATTCTGCATTTCATAATAAATAAATTTGGAATTATTTTTTATACCTATATAATAATAAATACAATTAGAATTATAATATTTGTATAGTTTTATTAAAAAATTGCAGTATTTTAAGTTTATCTATTTTACTCTATAAACATAAAATTATTTCAAATTGCGATCAACGAGATAGTTTTAATACTATATTTATTTAAAAAATATCTAAGGATAGGATAAAAAAGGCTACGAGAAATTCATAACAAAAATATTTTATTATGCTTATAAATAAAAATCGTGTTAAGAATTAAATAAATTATTTTTTATTTTTAGTATACTAGATTATATGTCCTAATATATACACGTAGTATATGAAATACTAAACATTAAGGTAGAATTATCTATTTTATAGTAGTAGATAATTCTACTTTAATTGTTCAAAATAGAAATGAAACAACTTTTTTGTCATACACGTGTTATCAGTAGAGACAAGTCATTATAGCACAATTTTAAAAGGATAAAACATAATTAAAAAGGATTTCTGCCGTCACTTAATTCTTCATTAAATGTGAAAAATTAAGAGCTCAGATTCTCGCTGGAGATCTTCGTCGCTTAATAAATTATATCAACTGCAATACGGTCGGGAGATAAAATGGCGGATAAGAGTGAACTTAGACGGGAATCAGCGGTAATCTTATCTACATTGCAATTCCGAGATCCTACAATGTTGTCCATTAATTGTGGCGGCCGCCAGGGCTGGGATAAAGCGATGTGGGGAAATAAACTTTTAAATACACCTTATACGTTAACAATTCATGCATATCTCACCAAACTTCTTATAAATTTCCCGGCAACGCAAATTTCGCGGCCTTACAGGGCCAACAAATTTACAATATTTGTAAAGAATGTAATCGGCGTTCATAGTTATGCCTGGTACGCTACCTACTGTCTCTAAATTTCGTGATGCTTTTATTCTAGACCAATTGGCTCAATATCATCATAAAACTTTGTATTATTCTCACGTAAAAGTTATATCCAGACAATTTCATTAAAATACATAGATTAGTGGTTTTCGCGTGAGAGTCAAAAACATCCAAATAAACGAGATTTATTATTTAATTTAAGATAAGTTTTTATCACTCTATATCGCCATCATGTTTTAAGATCAGTCAGCATAACATTTCCTTCATAGACTATTGTCTATAAGGTGTCATTCACCTTTAAGCACGGCCAAATTCAAATTAAGAAATACTAATTTTTACTATTTTCAATGAAAATGTATAGCAGAATACTCAGTGTGAAACGGTTCTTGTACTGTTTCGCAGAATGTGTATATCATCAGGCCCGTAAAAGTGCCGCTTAAGCGGCAACACAACCAATGCGCGGATTATGGTGCGGTTGTTCATGGGCGGCGGTGTTCTCTTACCACCACCTCCTGCTCCACCTGGTCCACCTGCTCCATTGTCTGCTATATCATAAAAAAATGTCAATTATTAATGTCATATATAAATATATAATAAATAAATAATATCATAACTAAATTTAAAGTATACAAAAGAGACAATTAAATGTATTAAAGTTCACTTATATTGTACTTAAAGTTGTTTTAAACAAAGCCAAACCTTTAATTTAGGAATTTAGTTTAACTATCGGATCTAAAATTCCTTGATCAGCTAAACAACAAATAATTTAATCTTCTGTTACAGATACCGTTTGTAGCTATACAATAAATTGTTATGAATTTTGATTGTTTGTCTTGGTAGCAGCTGTTGCTGAATCCATCTTGGGTAGGCCGTAGCTTGAATACTTAATCTTATATCCGTCATGCTTTGAATATATTTCATCGAATGTGTCAAGAAGATTACGTTGAACAATAGTTGGGTAAATTCTGGCTCCGAATGGGGCTTATCTAGGCTGGCTAATGTAGTAATCTACAAATTTATCAGGGAAAATCTCAGATTTCGGCCATTATCCGATCAAAACTGTTATATAAATTATGATTCTTTTTCATTCATTTCTACGAACTATTTGATTTATTATATAGCGGACAAAGGATTGGGCGAGTCTCGATGTTCACTTCCGCTCATGGACAACCGCGCCAAAATCCGTACTTTAGTTTTGTTGCTGACTTTAACCCGCCTAAACGGTACTTAATGGATCTCCCGTATCATCGTTCACTCTGCGAAACACAAGTTTGTGCTAAATTTTAAATTTATAAATAAATTAATTATTTATAATTTTGATTTTAATTATACACGTTAAAGAATATCTTCTCACGACGATATATAAGACAAAAATTACAATTTGTTAATGATTTAGATTGAGTCATTAGTCTTCAGTTTTTTTACCTCCATTTTAGAATTAACTGCTATTTAATATAGCACAAAGGAATCCAGCGACATTTCTATATTCATACAATTAACAGCTTTCAGCTCCGGCTTTTAAGTCAAATTGTCTGTAGAAAAAAGCGTTTTCTTAACATTTTTATAGATATTTCAGAAGTAAGCATCGACTGCTATATAATTCAAACCACGAAGTAGTTTATAAGGTCGCAACGAAAGCAGTTTGTCATCCTCCTGTGAATTCTATTGGAAATCTCAATGGAGCGTAATGTTTATTTATACGCTTCGGTGCATTTCTAAATCTTACCTCAATCCAAATCCATAACTAGTGAAAGCCATTAAACGTTGTTACCAACCAATTTATATATTTTATTATATACACTTCGCAGTCCTTTGTTATTTTTTCCAGATTGGCTGGGAAGAAAAGCCTGAAGAAACTGGTGGTCAAAAAGATCAAGAGCAGAAGTCCGGCGGATAAATCCGTTGGACTGACCACATAGTCAAAACTACGGCCACCGTCTACCCATCTGCGCTTCAAAATGCTGGAGATTCTAGGGAAACTTCAAAAGCAGCATTGGACCATACAAATATGTATGTACATAATTACATAATATTATATATATATATATATATGAATTATATATATATATATATATAATTCGTATATACCAATACCATTGTTTTTATGAAACAAGTTAGCCAAACAGAGTGCTCACAGAATATTCAACATGAAATGATAGTAGTAGTTGAAACGGTGCTTCTACTGTGTTTCGCTGAGTGAGTGAGGATATCCTTAAAAATGTCGCTTTAGTGTGCTCCGCCCATAGACACCACAAGCTTTTGCTGGGCCGTGGGTTCGCTGCCGGTCTTTTAGGAATGAGTACGACTTTTTTGGAGGTCCCAAAAGTAATAACATAATACTAGATCTATATTCGTTACAACTTCTGAATTAATTAATTTGTTTGATTATTAGGAAAGCGAAACTTCGAAGGGATTAATTTATGTTACGCACTTTACTTATTATTTGCTTTGCTATAACCTTTTTGTTGAGAAGGATTCTTAACAATAGAAGCTAAATTTTATTCAGTTCTGTATTTTGTTGAGTGTAATTTACCGTTAAATATTAATCGATATTTTTTAAATATACTATAATAACACAATACATATATTTCCTACTATTTTAATATTATAAGTTTTTACTAAACTGACTTAGTATTATATAACGGATAACATAGCACACAGTGAGGGTAAAAGATACATTTTGGCTGTGTTATCGGTATTTACCCCACTTAAACGGTAAGTAAAATTTGTGGGTCACAGGTATCCTGACTCACCGTGTGATACGCAATATAAATATTATTTTACACTCGTCCGTGCATTAAAATATTGAATCCTAATATTGCAAATATGATAAAAATACTATAATCGCTTTAATAAAATCCAAAGTATAGTTGCAGGTTTCTGATTAAACTCATAAATACGAACGCCAGATGGCGCGCGCCGCGTTGTAAATCCACAGCCGATACGACATTTGTCTCTATTCCCACCGGTTCGATAACGTCACGTTATATTATGTCATCAATTTCAGATTTTATAGCGAAAAAAAAATCATACAGCTGCGCCAAAACTTTTTCAAAATTTAATACGAACCGATGAATCTTTCAAAAGACCTTTATAGACTTTAGCTGCACTAATTATAGCTTAATAATATAGCTTAGCTCATAGCTTAATAATTTTAAAATTGTACCATGAAGCGAGAGGTATCGGGTTCGAATCCCGATCTGGAAAATATAATTTAATTCATAATTTATTAGATCTCTGGAAGAGCCTTTATTGTCTTAATACTATCACACCCGTGGGAGAACCTTGCTGAAGCATATGTTGACGCACTAATTGAGCCGAAGTGATACCACGAGCTCACAGAATACTCAGTGAATTACAGCGTGAATCGGTACTTGTACTGTGTTTCGCAGAGTTAGTGAGGATATTGGAGGTCCTAAAAAGTGCCGCCTAAGCGACGTAAAACGCCGACAACACAACTAATAGTTGCGCGGATAGTGGCGCGGTTGTACATGGGGGCCGGTTTTCTCTTACCATATAGGAGACCCACCTGCTCCGTTATTCGCTATAGAATAAAAAAAATCATAAGAAGCTATACAATTTTATTTATTTTATATATTATAAAACTTATTTCACAATAATTACTTTTTAGGAACTTTTTCATAGATTGTATTTCCTTCAAAATAGAAACGTTTAAACATTTCGAACAATGGAAATCTTACTAGAAATAAAAAAAACTGTATGAGACGATAATAAAATTACACTTTATTACCAAATATGAATGTAAAACTTTAAAATTTGACTATCGTTTTGGCTTTTCGAATAGTAATAACATTTAATAAAAATCTGAAGGCTTTTGTGTATTTTACTTAAAGGCTTTTAGTAGTCTGACTAAATACACAGAAGACAATGAGCATGGAGGTGCTCAAAATTAGTACTCTCTCTATTGTCACTAACTGCGTCAAGTTCATTCAAAAGAGCCTATTATGCTAAATTTTGAGTAGTGAAGCACAATTCAGGAAACAACTATTGTATACCCGTATAACCGTCTGTTAGAGGAATAAGGTATATTACCGGTTGTACTAGTGCAGTTAACAATAGCTTTTGAACCTGCAAATTCCTGCAAATGTGAAATATCTGATCTTCCATATTCTACAACCAACAAAATTATATCAGCCATCTTTGGCTTTGAATATATTAGATAAAGTCAGGGAAAATGTGCTCCAAGCAGGACCTTAGATGTTTTAAAATTTAATATAAAGCAAGCGTACAATTTATCGCTGGAGGTAGAATACTTGATTTTCTTGTTCGGCAAAGTGTCTGCTATGAATAGTTGACTTTAAGTGTGGTCCTTTCGCAATTACAGTCCGACAAATTGATTGTCACTTCCGAATATTGGGATTTTATAAATCATGTATATGCAATAATAGTAATGGATTTATATAACGGGAATTATCCCGTAATTAATTATAATATTAATTATATATTAAATATACATTATATATATGGGTGATCATCTATTTAAGGAAAAATACAGCAGTCTTCGATAATTTCATTTCATATTCCAACAAATATTACGGTCTATGTTACTGAACTGCGATCGCCAACACGCCTGCCAAGCGTAGCGATTATCGCAAACACACATCAAATGAGGAACAACTGATCGAGGTCAAAGGGGGAAGCCTATGTCCAGCAGTGGACGTCTTACGGCTGAAATTATGATGATGATGATGATGATTCCAACAAAATAACCACATGACAACTTAAAACATCTGTCATTCAATATCCGACATAATATCCCTTTGTTTTTTTTCTATGGTATAGTGGACAACGGAGGTGGGTATCCTATATAATAAGTTAACCCCGCCGCCCATGGACACCCACGTCACAGTCCGCTCATTGATTGCGTTGCTGGCTTTTTATGCCACTTAAGCGGCATTTTAAAAAGCCTGCAATATCCATACTCACTCATCGAAACACAGTAGCAGCACCATTTCATGTACAAGTATCATTTCACGCTGAGTATTCTGTGACGCCGTGGTATCACTTCATATGAGCCGGCCCAATTAGTGCGTCAGCATATGCTTCGGCATGGCTCTTCCGCGGAAACTTTGCAAAAAGTTGAATCAACAGAGTGATGGTGCACAATGCCTTAAACACTCTCAGTTGAGGAATCGGATACGGATCTTAAAATATAACTCCCAAAAATATAGCAGTAAACGACAGAGCGGTGAAAAGCGGTATCCAATAGCAAGCTAGTATCAATAGAATGAAATGTCTGTAAACAAAGGAGAGTGTATTGCGTACAACGTTCTGCGAACTCGTGTTGAATAAATATAATTTTCAGTACGAAACAAGATAAACAGTAAGATAGGGTAAGTTACGAGTGCACGAACTAACTTCTTAGCTTGAAGTTTATTTGTTTTACTACGTACTGAATACAGGCAACTTATACATGGCACATAAATTAAAGATTTAGCACATCTTAAGTGTACTTCATATACACAGTAGGTATATATGTCTCCTTCATTAGCTCAGTTAATCACGCTTGTGGTTTTCAATATGTGGAAACTCGCTGAATTACGCAAGACTTATTCCAGATAAGAATGAAGGATTTACATGGAATTTTAAAACAAGATCTTTTGTGTATTTTTTTTAAATATTGAATTGATTTTACGAGTTTTTTTAATTATAATCAAATTGGCATAAAAAGAAATGTGCCATTTTCAAATTTAATTTTTTTATTTATTTTTAATGAAGCGAATATTCTTGGGTTTCCACGCAGACGTAAGGAGTTAATATAAATTCGTGTGCTTGTCTATACAACATTTTAATAAGAATATTTTGTTTTTATAACGATCATTATATATTTTTTAATCGTATAAACTGCATTATTTTAAAGCCTAGAGGCCTACCGATCTTGTTGGCTACTGTGAAGCGAAGGGTATCGGGTTCGATCCTCGGTTTGAATTTTTTTCTTATTTAGTCGGTCTTTGTAAGGGCTCGATAGTGGCCGGGCGAGTCTAATAACACCAATACCATGTGTTCACAGAATATCTATCGCGAACACTACATTCACCGCTTCGCTGATTAAACAAGAATATCAGAGATCCTTGAAATTATTCCACTCCAGCTGCGTTAAAAGCCGGCAACACAATCTGAACGCTGATTGTGGCACAATTGTCCATGGGCGGCAATGATATTTATTATAAATGAGATCCGCTTGCTCCATTGACCGCTATACAATAAAAGAAAAACTATTTACTTAAAAAATGAAGAGAAAACAAAGGTTCAATTTGGCATCAAATTACTTTCAAATCTCTTATAAACTAATGGATCTTGGCTCGTTCAATCAGAGCTTTCCATGCTGTGTAAACTTAGCTATGAGCAAACCGTATGTAGTTATATGTGTTACTTAGGCAAACATTTAAGATTCACACCAATGTAATAGTATAATAGAGAAGAAATAGATATAGTAAAATAAATCCAAAATTCAATCAAATATTTTTATGATTCTTTTATAACTATATATTTGACGCATTTGTTCTATATGAGATACTTCCCAGGACCTAAAATTAGGCCTCAGGCCACAATTTTAGTATTTACACTTTTTTATTATCTCTTCTTGAGTACCAGTGTGAAATAGTACAATTTTGACGATACTATTAAAATACGAAATCCAATAAAGTAAGATTAACAAGCCAGCAACATACGCAAAGCATTTACAGCGTAGTTGTCCATAGGCGGCTGTGATCTTTACCAACAGATATTCACCATACGAACATCCGAATGGCACGCTGACCCGTAACTTCTTAAAATCTTATTTGGTTACTTTAATCGCCGTATGAAAGCGCTTTAAAAAGCCTTAATACCTTTAAAACTTTAATACCTTGAACCTACATTTTAGCCTTTTCACGAGCAACGCTTAACTCCGTCACAAAAGCGGACTGCACCATTCTACTACGCATTCTAATGCAAATTTCATTGAAACACCACTGCCTTTGTTATCACTACCACTCCTGAGAAAACTTCCTATTCATATATCTCTCTTGTATTCAAATTTAATTATATTCGGTTAAATTAAAACAGAAGATATCTTGTGATTTTATATTGCTATTTCGACAGTATATCAATTTGATTTGAATGTATTTTACAATTATATATTTATATAAGTATTGGTCTCATCTCTGTTCGACAGCTCTTAAATCTGCTTTCTCTTGTAGATCGCATTCAGCGTAGAGCGATTCCAATTGTCGACTTCCAGATCATTTCCTATAAGCTTGACTCTGGTGGTTCATAGAGATGTTAGTCCCTCGGCAAATTCTATCCCATTTATCAAGAAGAATTTTGTGAGGAACTGTTTATATTAACATTTTTAGTGTAATTTTATCCTTTAACATCGCGACAGAGTACAAAGTGTCATCCGTATTATTTTGATGTGTGTCGTTCCATAACTGAGCGTTTCAAAAGCATTTTGTGCCGCGTATCGCCAATGTGTAGTCTGTCTGCAAAGCTACTTACAAACTAACATGACTTGAGGAGCATTAAATAAAGAGCGTACCTATCGTTTAAAAGCCGGCACCGCACCCGCTGCTCAGCAGGGGCTGGGAATATCTATGCGTGTGAGTGTGTGTGGGGTAAAATTCATAATATCCCGTATTTAAAAACCCGTGCAAAAGCGGGTCGGACTACTAGTTTATTATAAAGGTCTGTTTCTGTGTTTATCTATAAGAAATATTTTTTCAATTCTTCCAATGTTATAACTTGACGCAGCTGAATGTGATGTATGTATGTACACAACACAGACGTGGTGGTAATCATTGTTTATGGTTCGTATAGCGTGTTTGGTTCTCATTAGGAATGGTTTATTTTAAGTAAAGCAAATATTAACAATTTCTAATATACCTTAATATTTCGATGATGTGAGGTTTTCCTAGCAGTATTTTGAAAAGTTTACTTAATGAAAACATAGTTTTAATTGACTTTACGCATGGGAAAGCCATGCTAAAGCATATGTTAACAAGCTAAATAGACGGGCTCGTCCGATATGATACCACGTGCTGAGTTGCGCGTTGTGTATAATTATAATGCTATGAAAAAAACAGCTATGTACTCCATATAAACTTTAGTTGAATAAAATTTCACTTCCATAATCACGCAATTTCATAAAAAGGAGTACAAAGTTATCACTTTACGAAGTTACATAATTTTCATATTATTATCAGGTTTATATCTCTACAGATATAATTCCATTTTGAATTTTAACTAAGTTTATTTAAAAAGCACTCGCTAAAAATATTGCAAAACGGTCCCGTTCAATAAAGCTAAAAAATTCGTTTGATCCGATTAAGTTTTGAAGCGGAGTCAGACAGTTGTTACTTTAAAACATTCAATTTTATTCGTGGCAGACAGTTGGAAAAATTGAAGCTACATGGAAAAAATTTCTCCCTTACAAAAACTCAAGGGTTGCACTCAACTGTATCCACGTTGAAGTGGTCGAAATGCAGCCTCTTTGGCTGTATATGAAAACCTCCATCTTTACCGCATATCAATTTGTAAAATCAAATTTATGCCAAAAAGATATGGTTGGTTTTTGATTGAGGTTATTAGTTTATACGGGCGATGTTTGCGTGTAGACATTGCCTGCATAGGAGTGGAGTTGCTTCGTTATCCTGATCCCACAGGACTACGCTAATTGTATACTTATTATATAAAGGCTTTATAATGACATACTTGTAACGTCGTCCCCTATTCAAATAAAATACGCTGACTGCAGAACATACAATTGCCTTTACTCTCGTGTCACGTCACACTTAAGAAACGGCAGCTCATTGACGAACCGTCAAAGTATACTTTAATGGCTTATTTGTTGGCGTTAAAGTAGGATATGATAGCTCATATTAATTTTAGAAAGTAAAATTTGCGTGAGCCCTTTATTAAGGAGTGGAAATTAATATTATATTAAATAATATTCGAACAATATTGTATTCAAACCCGTGGGAGAGCCATGCTGAAGCATATGCTGACGCATTCATCGGGCCGGTGCATTGGAACTGATACCACGGGCAGATACAGAATACTCAGCGTGAAACGGTACTTGTACTGTCTTTCGCAAAGTAAATAAAGATATGGGAGGCCCTTAAAAATGGGGCTTAGGCGGCGTAAACGGCGGCAACACAACCAATTCACAGACTGTGGCGCGGTTGTCCATGGGCGGCGGTGTTTTCTTACCATATAAAAGACCAGCTATCTCTGATCCGTTACCCGCTATGAAAAAAATTAAGAAAGAATACAAAGTTTGAGTTCTCAGTACATATAATAAATGCAGTGCACTTCTAAGACTATTCTACAATTAACTGGTATATTAGTATGTATATGGAAACAGTGGTTACCGGCCAGAAGGCTGACACCTCTAACCCTTGCAGGTCCGCAGGTGCGTTGTCGGCCTTTTGGGAGATATATACGCTCTTTCTATGAACGTCGTTAAGTCGTATTGGTAAGGAAATATCTGCAGGTAGCTGATTCAACTGAATAGTGTGTGGCACAAATATTTTAGAAAACGCTCAGTTGTGGAACAAAAAACAACGAACAAAAAACAACAAAAAAAACGAACCTATGAAATTGAGCTGCAGATTTCAGATATTAATCTAAACAGTTCCACCCAAATAAACTGGGTTAAACTATTATATTGATGTTTTATATAGCCAGTTAAAAGTATTTGTCGTAGGTACTATATTTACACTGCAAGAACAAACTGTCCTCTAATACCCAACTGATGGAAACAACGAGGAAATCGAGAAGCAATATCCACTGTGCAAATACTTCGCCGCCTTGTCAATATACCATGAGTTAATGAGACTATTGGCAATTGATTTTTCAGCATTACTAATTATTACTTATGTTTGAATGATGATAAGAAGTGATACCACAAGGTCACAGAATGAGAATGCCAGCAAAATAGTACTTGTACTGTGTTTCGCTGAGTGAGGATATCGGAAGTCCATGAAATTAGACCAGCGTAAAAAGCTTGTAACACGGCTTTATTTTGTTGCGGTTATTCATGAGCGATCCACCAGTTCTGTAGTCCACTATATAATTATATATTAATATAATTATTATCAGTTTGTAGGTTAAAAAATTACGTATATTTCATACTTAGTGTTTTAGGTTAAGAATTCTTCCAGTTTTACATTGACTTAAAAAATGACGTAGAAATTCTTAGTTTAAAAGTAAAATATAATAGAATAAAGCAAAATTAAGGGCCTTAAGTTGCATTTGCGAGTCTGAACGTTATGCCTTGAGTCAATGAAAAAAGATTGTCCAGAGATTGGTGGCAACTGTGTCAATATTGGTTAAAGAATCTCACTAATCTTATGAAACTATTTGCTTTTCCGATTGAATGTTCAATGCTCCACAAAGTTTCCTGCAATTCAAATATTATTCGCATTTTGGCTCAGCGATATTTCCAATCATGGCTTCCATATTGCTGATAGACAAAAAGCTAAATCCAAAGAATTTTTAATTTTGTATTTAATCTGCATAAGTTTTATCAGTTATTATTACTATTTTAATTGTTTTATCATAGTATTTTTTATAAAATACTTTTTATAAGTTACTTATGTTTAATTGTATAATATTAATATAATTATAATATTTATTGCTTATTTATACAATTTTTTCTTAAAATTTTTGAGTATAAATTCCTTTTAAGCAAATAGTTGTCTGTTATTAGAAAGCTCGGCTCTTTTTATTTATTCTAGGTAGGTACAGGATTGAAATGAAATTAAATGACAAAATAAACAAATAAATTAAATTAACAATAATTAAAATAAAGTAAAAACTTTTCCGTATCTATTCTAGATTGGCATGACATGAAAACTTAAATTCAATCTTATATTCTGAAAACTTATATTCATAGAATTAAAAGCATTTTATTAATATATTTTTTTAATTTATTGATTTATATTTTAAGGTACACATTTACTAAAGATGTACCTATATTTACATTCTCATAAATATATCATAAATATTATTACAAAAATCTTCTTATATCTCAAATATCATGTTACTCGAAGAATTTGTTATTGCAATCGCGTAGCAGGCACTATGAAGATTTCTAATTTAAGTTCGTAGTTAAGAAATTTAAAATTCTGTGAAGGTATTCTATACTTGTTAAACTCGTTTAACTAGCAAACTATCAAATTCTTTTTTATGGTATAGCGGACAACGTAGATGGTGGGTCTCCTATATGAAAAGAGAATGCAACCGCCCATGGACAACCGCTCTATTGTCCGTATTATGTAGCTGGCTTTTTACACCGCTTAAGCAGCATTTTTATAGGCCTCAAATACCCTCATTCAGTGAAACACAGTAGAGGTACCGTTTCAAATACAACTACTATTTCATGCTAAGTATTCTGTGACCCCGGGTATCATCTCGGATGAGCCGGTCTAATTATCATATGCTTAAGCATGGCTCCCACGGGTGTAAAAAAGTCTGCATTTGGTGTAAAGTTGTAACAATTTTACCATTATTTTAAAGATGTTTAACTATAGATGTTACAAATGAAGGGAGATCCAAGATATGGCAAGAACTGACAACGGGGCTAGTTGTGGTCCATTATAGTAAGTGATTATCGCCAACCAGGACGATCGCACCACAATCCGCGGATTAGCTGTTGCCGGCTTTTGACACCGGTAAAGCAGTAATATCAGTCACTCAACAAAATACAGGTATTATTTGATGTTGGTATTCTGTGAGCCCGTAGTATAACTCCCGATCAATAAATACGTCAGCATACGCCTCAGCATGGTTCTCTCACGTGGATAATTCTAATTATGTTTATAATATCTCTATATCAAAACAAATCTTAAAGAATAGAAATCGAAAATCGAAATTATCTTATCCTTGGCATGATTTCATAATTATATATTATTTTTTGGCAAATACAAAGCTTAATATTTTATAATAAAATACAAATGTAACTAAATTAATGGTAGCGAAGCTAATTGCACTCAGATCAAACAAAATTATTTTGTGTTCGAGCCAAACCACTGATTTATTTTCATTATTCCCTCGAATTCAGTTCCAAAATGTACACCCATTTCATAGTGTTAAAGTGCGGTGAAGAAAGCGATGCCAGTTTTCGTACTCTATGAGCGGTATTTAATTTCGTTTTCCTTGGATTATTATTAGGAAAAACAATTTTGCCGTGCTGAATCAAATGCTAACGCACTAATTGGGCCGGCTCGTCTGAACTGATACCACGAGCTCACAGAATACTCTACGTGAAATACGTTGTACTTGAGACGGTATTTCTACTGTGTTTCGCTGATTGAATGAGGATATCGGAGGCCAAATACGTTGTTCAGTCAAAATCTATCATCTTATGAATTGTTGTCATTTGAAAAATAAAGTTATAGTCAAACACAGTACAAGTACTGTTTCTTGCCGAGCTTTTATGAGCCCGCGGTATCAATTAGGACAAACCGTCCCAATTATTGCGTCCGCATAAGCTTCAGCATGGCTCTCCTATAAGTGTATATTTATATATACGTACAAAATGTCCTGATTTCATTAGTTAAGTGGATATAAAAGAGAATAATAGAACATTCAAAGACACGTCTAAGATAGCACTTTCATTGAATACGTGACACGACCTCAGTCTCAGAGCAATTAATCACTCTGTCGACGCTTAATAGAATGGGAATCAACCGTCTGAACTATTCTTACTTTCCAGTCTATTCAAACTTTATTTCAAAAATGTATTAAGCAAATTAAAGAACTTTGATGTGAAAATTCTTCAGGCGCGTGAGTTTTTCAAACTTTAAATGTATTCCTGTAATGACAAATGACTATGATATGAATGAATTCATATGTTTTAACATTATTTTAACTTAATATATAATAGACTATGTAACATTCAGTCGGCTTTTTTTATATTTTAGTTTATAAATTAATTTAAAATCACTTTGAATTTTACATTGCTCATTCATTGTTTCTTATAGATTTTGTTCAGTTAAAACCTAAATGATATACCAGGTATCATGTATTTAGATGTATTTGTCCTATTCGTTGTTTTCTTTTATATGTTATACTGCTTTGGCTTTTGAGAGCATTGTAGCTAAGTGATTTAATAGGTCAATTAAAAATTATTTATTTTATAATTTATTCTGTATCTGAAAGGTCTTAACAGTGGCGGGCGAATGTCTTAATACTGTCATACCCGTGGGAGAGCCATGCTGAAGCGGACCCACCGATTGGGCCGGCTCGTGGCTCACAGAATACTCAACGTTAAATACTCGTTGTACTTGAAACGGTGCCTCTACTGTGTTTCGCTGAGTGAGTGAGGTTAAATTCCAGCAACACAACTAATGCGTTTTCTCACCGTATAGGAGACTCACCTGTTCCATTGTCCGCTATAATATAAAAAAGTCCTAAAATTGTAGATAAAATTTATTTTCTTCTATACGTTTTAAATTATAATAGTATATAGTATAATTTCATAAAGAAGTAAAGATAATTTTGTCACTATCGATATTATTGTCAAATGAAATTTGTTTTTCATTAAAAGATATCCATTTCTTAAAGAACTCTTAACTCGGTAAAATAACTGAGTTTCTGGTCAGTGACTCACAATGTAATGATAAGAAAACTTCTAGTCTACGTATAATAGAAGATGACAAACTTTGTTATTGAAATTTTCAGGTATCACGTCTGAGAAGTTCTCGCGTTGTTGTCTTGGAGTTTATGTTTCTAGATTAATTTCAAACTTGATTATTCACACCGTTCAATTGTGTTTTAACAAAGACACACAATGTTATACTTTGTGTCTGTCTAGTTAGAAAGACAAGAATAACATTTATATATAAGTGTTAATTTCTTATTGTATGATTACATAGAAAAAATATTATATTTTTGCTTTACAGTATAGTAAACAACGGAGCAGGTGGATCTCCTATATGGTAAGAGATCACGGCCGTTCATGGACAACCCCGTCATAGTCCGCGCATTGGTTGTGTTTAAGGGGGCTCCGATATCCTCACTCACTCAGCAAAATACAGTAGAGGCACCTTTCCAGTACAACTACTATTACACGCTGAGTATTCTGTGAGCCCATGGTATCACTTCGGGCGAGCCGGCCCAATTAGTGCGTCCTCATATGCTTCAACATGGCTTTCCCGCGGGTGTGACAGTATTAAGACGCTTGCCCATCACTGTCAAGCCCTTCCAGAGATCTAATAAATTATAAATTAAATTATAATTTATAATTGTCCGGACGGGGATTCGAACCCGATACCTCTCGCTTCATGGTAGACCTATTAAAGCACTTAACTACGAGGCACTCAAAATATATTTTTTATTATTGTAATCAGGATGACATTGGTGTGACCTGTAATCTTATTGAGCTTATAATACCTTCAAATCCAAGTGTTATTGTATACATATCTTTGTTTTCACTATCAGTTGACAATGAAATAAGAAACGCAAAAAATAATTTTGATGCCTTCACATATGAAAGGGATAAAGGCGCCTGCGGCTATGGTTTTTGCAAATATCCTCAAAAAGGTTAGCTGCAGGCGTCATTAGAGAGCAAAAACAGAATTGAAGACCAAACTTTTGACAGCGTATCTATAAAATACTACGTTGATTGTGAATTAATTTGTTACTGAAATAATTTGCTTTGTCTGTAAACTTAGGTCAAGGATATACAAGGGTATTTCCAAGCGAGGAGTGGATGTGTCCACGGGCAGAGGACTCAAGGTGAGTCTATTCCTTGTGTGCCTCCCTGTTTTAGTAAAAAACTTATAGAAATAAATAAAATAAAACCACAATTACACAGATATATTTTACTTTCACTCGTCTTACAACATGTTTTATTTATAGTAAGAAATAAATAACCATTGATTTTTAATGATTACGGGATTGAATTACCACCAATTTCTATTTTAAATAAGCCATCTAGAGTCCGTCTAGAACAAGTGCTAATATATAAGACTTAGGTTGCCTAGAATAAAATTCATAGAGCACGTATGTGAGCTTGAAGTTCGAGCTACATAGCGAAGTGCCGTTGTACGTGACCCCGCATTTAATTTCACTAAAGCACCACGTTTGGCAGCCATTTCCGCATTTTGTTTGACTAGTTTCTTCGATGTCCAACTTGTCTAAGACCAACAGGAAACTTGGCCCCACCCAACGTTATCTTAATTAACGCAGGAAACTTTGAGAGATTTATTAAAACTTTACGTTTGTTTAGATCTGTCTGACGATAGCTCTTGATGTCGGCTTTGATAGCGGTTGCT
Organism: Delias oraia; assembly: GCA_018230265.1. Lineage (NCBI taxonomy): Eukaryota > Metazoa > Arthropoda > Insecta > Lepidoptera > Pieridae > Delias > Delias oraia. Next base: position 18,126 of record DWCF01003845.1, read on the forward strand.
CTGTTCTAACTATACTAGTAGAAACGATTATGTTATACGCCATCTTTTCCAAGTAAATAAAATGTTTTAACTTGTTTCGTTTTGATTTTATTCGTAGCAGGCTAAACTTAATCATCATCTGCCTATCAAATCCACTGCTAGACATAGGCCTCACCCAAAGACGCCCACCTATTACGATCTTGAGCGATCTGGATCCAGCGATTGCTCGCGACCTTCATGAGATCGTCTTT
>DWCF01003846.1:0-18354 GCA_018230265.1 Delias oraia
GATGTGAGAGCCTTGTAGCTAAGTGGCTTAATAGGTCTACAAAGAAGCGAGAGTTGTCGGGTTCGAATCCCGGTTCGTACGATTATTCAGTCTCTGGAAGGGCTTGACAGTGGCCGGGCGACGGTCTTAATACTGTCACACCCGTTAGAGAGCCATGCTGAATCATATACGGATGGATTAATTGGGCCAGTTTGTCCGGTATGATACCAACAGCTCACGGAATACTCAACGTGTACTTGAAACGGTGGTTCAACTGTGTTTTGCTGAGTGAGTGAGGATATCGGAGGCAACACACTTAATGCGCGGACTGTAGCTCGGTTGTCTATTGGCGGTTGTGTTCTCTTATCATATAGAAGACCCACCTGCTCCGTTGTCCGCTATAGCATAAAAAAAACAACATGGTAATCCATGTTTTAGTTATGTTGCCGAGTTTTTACGCTTAAGTAATAAACTAAATAGACCTTTGGTAATGTCACTCACTCAGCGAAACATATTACAAGTACTATTTACGCTGATGTTCTTATATCACGAGGTATCATTGCTGTTCAGCCGCCCTAATTAATGATTCATTATAATTTTTTTGCGTGAATCTTTCACGAAAAAAAATATTTATTCAGCGATTGTCACGTTACTGAGATATTTTTTTTTAAATATAATTGGTGTCAAACAAACAAGAGACTTGACTAGGGTAAGCGCTCCTCCGCCCATGGACACCCCTAGCCCTTGCCACAAGTGCGTAGTCAGCCTTTAAGGTATACGTATGCAATTTATTTAAAGTGCCCAAGTCGTATAGGTTTATTTGATAGATTTACTTTTACAAAAATCCACTAAAATAAACTACAAAAATGTCGACAGTTTCCCCGATTTAATAAAAGAGGTAGTACAAAATAATTTTCAACAATTATATAAAGCTATAAATGTCGTTGTTAATATAAAAAAGTTGTATAAAAGTTACGGCTGCTGCAAACTTGACTTAGCTCAAACCAAGCGTTACTTAATAGAGGTCAAAAGTGTTTCGCCCTTTTACACTTTGACCATTCTACTTTATAGTGATAATTTTAATTTACTTTATTAAATCCTTGCCTCTCTTTAACTTTTAGTACACATATAGCGTTCTACAATTTTATCCCACCTAGTATAAAATAATAGAAAAAGAAGAAGTAGGAACGTTATATAAAGTTTCTTCTTTGATCTTATCTAATGAAAAAAGGAGAAAGTTTTTTAATTTTGAATGTTAAATATTAAATTTCAAATTTTTATATGAATATAATGTTATTTCTAGACTTTTCAAGAAAATAGAAGCTCAATGGCGTTTCTCTGTATAATCAAAAAAACTATATTTAAAATCCTTACTTCTAGTCTTATAAATTAACAATTATGTGTAATTACCTATAATATATTTTATGTCATAACTAATTGACTGTCTTTTATTTTCATACAGTTTCTTAAGACTGAAACTAATTTTTAATAAGCAATAAAACTGACGTTCGACTTATTAACTTCCGAATGAACCATGAATCAAATCACGTTATGAAAATTAGGGTTTTCGTAATGGGAGTCACTCGAAAACCATTCTGCCCCACGTGCTGCCTGGAATCTAATGGCCACTAATAATAAAAGTAAATGAGACTTCTAACAAATTGCATTATCTACCAAATGGCTCTTCGGGAGCGCTCCCGCCGCCAACTAACTCTTCGGTTTGATCGCTCGTAAATTTAATTTAATTAATTACCACTTCATGGCCACTTGAGCTGAGAATATCGCCTAAATACATTTTTATTATTTAATTTTGATTAGCGAGATATTGAGAGAATATGAATTCTAGATGAATATGAATATTGAGGAAATTTAAATTATAGTGTTCAACTATTTCAACACAAAATGGTCAATATTTGTACTTTTAATTTATACTTTAAACATATGAATTCTTTTTTTATAATATAGCCTGCAACAGAGCAAACTAAAGTCCTTTAACTGCGTTGGAAGCAATAGCGAGGATTTATCTTTGGGCCCAGTCTTACATCTGTGACACATCTCCTCGTCCAGGCAGAGATTTGAGTCTCGCGGGAAACGTCATTGCACTAGTTGTGGTACAAACTAAATTCTCAGTGACCCGCGAGCTTAAAAAAAGGTTGGTAACCTCTCAGATAAGAAATTACCACCGCCCATGGAAAACCGCTCTATAATCTGGTTAGGATGCCGGATTTTTACACCACTTGAGTGATATAATTTCACGGGCTTCTCATATCTTCACTCACTCTGCGACAATCACTGTTTTATGCTAGGATTCTGTGAGCTCATTGTATCACTTTGGATGAGCAGACTCAATTAGTGTGTCAGCATATTGTTAGAACTAGTAAACAAAACAATGAAAGTTGTCACTAGATGATATTGCTTTTCTATCCACTGAGGTTGATATTCTGCTCTGTGCATATTACCTTCTTGAAGTCTATGAAAACTGTTTTAATGTTTGTTATCTGTGTTATATTCTATCCAGTATAATTTTAGCCCTTTCTAATACAAATGATTCAGCATTCCTCTCCCACGGATAAAACAAATTATAATAAAACTAATATTAATTATGTTTATTAATATTGTGGTTATACTTATATAAAATATATTTAAACCGCAATTTAAACGTTTCAATAAAATGTAAAGTTTTTGGTTTCATATCGTTGTCCGCAATTTACTTCTCACCGCAAATAAACTCGTGAATTTTATTAATTCATGTTTGAAATAAGATGTCATACAATTTACAAATAAAATGTATTCTTCGGTGAATCATTAAGATAAGCACACTAGCAATGCCTTGCGGATTAGCCAGGGTTCACTGGCTCTTGGACCTTAACGTGATTATAATATAATTATTATTTTATCACTTATAATGTATTTATCTCCCTTAATTGATGTTGAATAAGGCTCTAAAGCTACCAAAGTAGTAATAAAGTATCGGATAATGATGAAGAATATTAACGTAAACAGTAATGTAGATTACATTAAAATGAATGAAGCATATTGTATTAATTTTTTTTCATGTCATTTACACTACATATACCTACTTAGGCGTAACATCTCTTCTTCGCACACCCTTAGTAGCTTTTCATTCACCTTACCAGGTTTACATTGAAACAATTTATTCTAAAACGTTTACTTAAAAACATATCAAAATTGTATCTATACAAGAGAAAGTTTATTTTAAACCCATTAAACTCAGCACTTTTAAACTCGCCTGACGGATACTTGTAGTCATTGGAATCACCTGTCAATTTTTATGATAAACTACATCCTATTAAGTTTTGAAGCTTACAGGAGCCGGTTTAAAATTCTTTTTTTTTTTTCAATTTGAAGACGTTATTGTCTGATGACGTGCAAGGCTGACGCCTGCCAGATCATGGCTATTGCCCTTAGCGTGCATTATCATCATGATCATCAGCCTATCAAGCCACTGCTGGACATAGGCCGTCCCCAAAGACGCCTACCTATAACGATCTTGAGCGATCTGAATTCAGCGGTTGCCCGCGACCTTCGTAAGATCTTTCAATCGCGTGGTGGGACGTCCCCCTCTGCGTTTTCCGGTACGCGGTCATCTTAGCTTACAGTTAATCATAAATGTACAAACTTCTAACCTTACAGAAGGTTCGTTACTCAAAGGGTTCACTGGCTCCCAGTTATCAGTATGTTGAACATGTAATTCCTTTCAAACACAGCATTATAATATCAGTACCTATATATTTTGCTAATGGCTTCATTTGTGAGCCGTTCATTTGAACATATTGCACTATTAACGCCGAGTCCCATAGTCTAGCAGAAGCCATTATCCCTGATACGAAATCAAGCTGTTATGATACAGAGTGATAAGAACGAATTACCTTCGAAAACTAAATACATTTCCAGATTCAATGAGTGATTTATAATGTTATTTCTTTTCCATATTTATTTATATTAATTTGTGGATTATAAAAAGTCACAGCCGATTTTATAAAAATATTGAAATTAACTAAAAATAGATAGACACCTGTTTAAATCATTATAAGTTTGTCATAGGTAAGCCAGATGCTTCCGAACGCCTCTCGTCATATAATTTTGCTTTCCAATTAAAACAATTTAAATATTTCCTCAAAACCGATGTATAGTCGTATAATGTTGTTAGAAATTATATTGAAATAGCAGATGAAGTAAATATTATGTATATTTATTTTAGCAAATATTATTTTACCTATGGGAGAGGCATACTGAAGCACGTTCAATTGAACTGTTTCGTCCGTACTAATACCAAGGAATCACAGAATAACATCGAACTCATATCGAACAGAATAACTTTTTAGCAACGATGCCGGCTTTTTACGCCACTTAAGTGACATTTTTAAAGACATCTGATATTTTCATTCACTCTACGAAACACAGTTCAGTACCGTTTCACGCTGAGTATGCTGTAAGCCCGTGGTATCACTTCGGACGAGCCGGCCCAATAAGTGCGTCAGCATATACTTCAGGAAGGCTCACCACGGGTGAAATTATATTGCCTTTTTTCTTAGTATAATATTTATTTTATATATAACGTATATTTTTTTTAATTTTACTTTGTAATGATGTTATAAATTATTTCCAAATGTGAGTTCACCATTTTATATTTTATATAATTACCTCTAATTTATCTAAATTAAAACCCACAAGATCTTTATACAACCTAAGTAAATTACATACGTACGTGCAAACTAGATTGTCTGTTCGAGTTTGGAGTGCAATCGACTCTCCGACAATGTGTGTACAAACGGGGCTAGCCCTTGTTGATACACGGGGGACTTAGCGAAGATATCATCGATCTCGAACGCTTTGCCTAACACATTCTAACTCAAATGCAAGAAGTGTTTTATCTTAAGATCAATGTTAAACAGTACTTGATGTTTCGCTGAGTGAGTTGAGGATATCGTAGGCCCTTAAAAATTCCGCTTTATCATCATCATCATCATCAGACATAGGCCTCCCCCAAAGACCCCCACCTGTTACGATCTTGAGCTTAAGTGGCGTAAAAGCCGGCAACACAATCAATGCGCGAACTGTGGCTCGATTGTCCGTAGGCGGTGTTCTCTTAACATATAGGAGACTCACCTGTTCCGTTGTCTGCTGTACTATAAAAAAAATCTTTAACATTGTATTTATTTATACAAATATTACTAGCCCGACAATTATTAATAATTAATTACCAATAAAACGAAGAAAATAAAAACTTTGAAAAGTGGTGCAACGGTTTGCAGCGCCCCTCAACTACAACTTTCAAAATGGCCTTTGTTTAATTATATGTACTAAACTTAGAAACTTTAATGAATTGAAAAATTAATTCAGTATTGGGTTTCCGTATTATTCAAGAAAGATCGGAGGCTGCGAGTCTGCTAGTGCACAATAATCACCATTCATAAGTATTTTATGAAAGCATTTGAGGTAAAACGACGACAAGTATGGAATTTAATCTTATCCCGGGATGCCATCTTGCATTCATCTCTTCAATATACGAGAAATTCTCACCACAATTGAAATAACTTAGGATGTGTTCATTCATTGCTACACAATATTTTTTCATTTTATTATTAAACTTTATACAGTTTGAGCTACCATTTTGTTTCTACAGTAAAGTAACAAGTGAAGTAACAAATATTATTACATTAATATGTCTTACATTAAGTAAATAAATAGGCTGTATTGTAAATCTTTATAAAATGATATTTTTACGATTATAGAGAGCCTCGTAGCTCAGTGGTCTGATAATCCAACAACGAAGCGAGAGATATCGGGTTCCATCCACGGTTCCAAAAAAAACTTAAAATTTATTTTCTCTTTGAAAGGACTTGACATTAGCCGGGCAAGAATCTTAACATTCTCTTACCCGTGTGAGAGCCATGCTGAAGCTCAAATGGGAACGTTACGATGGTAAGAGAACACCGCCGCCCATGGACAACCGCGCCACAGTTTACGCTTTGGTTGTGTTGCTGGTATTTTACGCCACTTAAGCCGAATTTTTAAGGGCCTCCAATATCCTCACTCACTCAACGAAACACAGTATAAGTACCGTTTCACGTTGAGTATTATGTGAGACCGTGGTATCACTTAGGACGAGCCAGCCCGATTAGTGCGTCCGCATATTCAGCATGCCTCTCCCACGGGTATATAACTAGATATATAGAGCAATATATAATTAAGATATGTCACTTTGAAAATATATATTAAATTTTTAAATTAAATTATAATATTTTTCCAATTGCACCTTTAGATTTGTTCATCTATTATTTTGACCGGGTTACTAGAAAGAGAACGCTTGGTAGAGGTAAGACAATTCAAAAATAAAATAACTGTTTTTTATATTTTAATTTATATGAACATAAATACCATTAAAACAGTATATTATTTACCTAATTTTCGTTATGAAAACAAAAAGTAATGTAGTTGCGTTTCTACTGACTTAATTGAGTTTATGTCCTTACGACAGTTTCTAACTAAAGTCGCTCACAATTCCACGGATTCTCGAAGTTAAGATAGTTTGAACCTTAAAATTTATAGATTAGCCTCATTATTTGCATAAATCTTATCCAAATACACATTTATATATTATTATTTAATAATTTATTTTAAGGTATTAGGGTCGATCTCTTCCCGAATATAGAATTTTTAATTTATTTGGTTTTTGGGCATGACAGTAGCTGGTAGAATTTCTGAACACTGTTTTACCTATGGGAGAGGCATGCTGAAGCATAAACTATCGCGCAAATCTTGTCCGAAGTGACGGGGTCACACAATACCAGCTTAAAACGAACACTTGTCACTGAATGACTTACAATATCAGGCCCTTGAAATTATGCAACTTAAGCGAAGTAAGAAGCAGTCAACACTACTAAAACGCGATTGAGGCGATTATCTCTTAGATGTAACCCGCTTACTTCGTAGTCCACTATATTAAAAAAAATACTAAACCTAAAAAACAAATAAATCAGATTAACATTTATTGGAAAAGGTTTAATTCGTAGTACATATAGAAATATGTTTGAATCACTCGCGTATTTAATTACCTACGAATACAAATTAAAATAACACATTGAACTGCCGGATAGATTTGTGACCTGCTACGCGCCATCGAGTACGCCTCGCTACGCCTCTACTTCACTACGCAGCTAGGTCGCAGCGGGCTCTACGCAACCGACACATTAATTTCACTTCCGTCTCTCTCGCGTGAATAAATTAATGATAATACGTACGTATATCTGCTAATCAAACACGTGCACATTATTTGTATTTTGATACGTTTTTAAGTACAGTAAGCATGTTACTTAAAGAGCAGATTTTATTGTACTAAGATGTTAAGTGCTTAACGTTGTCATAGGGTTATATATGAGGCAAAATCTTTTGTTGAGCGATCTCTCTACTTTTTTATAAAATGTTCTGAATATCCAATACCCACATTTTTATAAGTCCAATAAATCAAGTGTATAACGAAATGCGGGCACCATAATGTCATTGACAGAGATGCGTAACATTTGTCTCACATCAGGAGTCGTTCATTCGGAAACCCGAACAACATTTATAAAAGCAGAAATTTTGTATCACTTCAGAGAAATCATTCACTTCATTTTCGACGTTTCACCACATCATTTCACGCGACGGTTTTTGTCGTTTTTTATAGCTATATATAGAATCGCGATGTTGGTAGTGATAACACTGGTGGTATATAAGAAATGGAATTATATTGGAAATGCACAGTTCAGTTTATTATATAGTTTATAAGTATATTTCTTCACATCATATAATACGATTCCAGATGACAAATAATGATAAACTCGCTCGGTTCTGCCACAAAAACATAACTGTACTTCAACATCTGCCACCTACCACCATTTCTATATTAAAAATACATCGTTTATAAATAACTAAAGCATTGATATATTCGCGGAAACCTAACAGTTTGGACTCCACATATATTATTCGAGCAGAAATACTACTAAGTCAAATTTTACCATCCCATTTCTTCGTCAGTGTATTTCAACTATTTAAATATAACACATAAATATTCAATGTATGTGTGTCAAATGTCAAGAACGAGGATTCAAAGTTGAAAAATAAATTGCTATTTAAAAGCCAATATTAAAACCAATTTCAAAATTCCATTTTCAAAAGTTCATCTAGGCCAGATATTTACATAGTTCAAATCTAATTTTAGAAAAACAGTAAGCCATTCTGAATTTTTTTATCAATATGGTGGCAATCGAGAAAAGGGCTCACCTAGGGGAATCGATACTCCGCCCAATGATACCCGCAGCCCTTGCAGAGCCACAGGTGCGTTGCCGGCCTTAGACCTATTTTATTAAATAATACAATACATGAGCATTTAAGATGGCTAACTAGTTAAATAAAAATTGTAAGAAAGAGTTGTTTAAAACGGTTGTTACTTAAATTTCTAAATAAAACTCGTCTATTTGTGCAAACTGTTTATATATGCATTTATTAGTTAATTGTTAATTCACAACCAATATTAATTTCATCTAAAATACAAATCATAAATTTATAGGCGTAACTGTAAATGCTCTAGCTGATAATAACACGGCTACACATTAATTTATAATAATCTCTATACGAGCAGTCATTAAAATGTATTTATAGCGTTTGGATTAATGTTTCAAACATTATTGGAAAAAGTAATTACATAGAAGCTAAATATGAACGTTTTCATCACAAAAGAATATCTCAAAAAAAGATGAATGGATTTTCTTTTTTTTACATAGTATAGTAGACAACGAAGCAGGTGGATCTCCAATATTCTAAAAGAAAACAGCCGGCCATGAACAATCGCGCCACAGTCTGCGTATTAGTTGTTATGTCGATTTTTTAGGCCTTTTTAAGAGCCTCCGATATCCTCACTTACTAGGCGAAACACAGTACAAATACCGTCTCACGTGAGTATTCTGTGAGCCCGTGGTGAGCCGGCCCAATTAATGCTTCAGAATGGCTCTCCCACCGGTGTTACGGTATTAAGACACTCGCCCAGCCACTGTCAAGCCCTTCCAGTGACCGAATAAATTATAAATAAAATTATAATTTAATAAGCTTAGACTTCAAAAATTGTAACTGCAAAATGGGTGCATTAATTTGATAAGAAAGATGTCTCAGACTATCATTCATGTAAAACTTGTAACAGTTGGAATAAATACGGCGATGCAAGCGAAGTCGTACATAACACACCATGATGCTTAAATAGACTTTGTTGTAGTATGCAAATAACTGTGCAACTTTGCATAATAATTTAACATCAAAATATAAGGTCATTAATATTTATGGCGAATACCGCAAATTCATTTTTTCGACGATGATATATGAGAGAATAAGTGATGAATTTTTTGAACACGTCATGAAGGAAGTTGAAATTTAATAAAATCGAGCGAAATATAGTGAATAACCGATATTACTATCGTAACGGGTGGGAAAATGATTCAATGCTGTTGATAAATTAAGAATGAATTTATTTTCGAGAGCCTTGTAGCTTAATGCTGTTAAATGTGTCAATGTGCTTTTAAATCATAAAGCGAGAGGTATCTGGTTCGAATCCCGGTCTAGACAATTGTAATTTAATTTTTAATTCATTCGGTCTCTGGACGGACGAGTGTTTTAATACTTTCGCACCCGTGGAAGAGCCATACTGATGAACTAATTGGGCCGGCACATCGGAAGTGATACCACTAGCTCACAGAATACTCCACTTGAAACGTTACTAGCTTTGTTATCGCAGAGTGAGCCAGGATATCGGAGACCCTTAAAAGTGCGTTTGTTCATAGGCGGCGGTGTTCTCATAGCATATAGGAGACCCACCTGCTCCGTTGTCCGATATACTATAAAAAAACTGTATTTTGCCTCGATAATAGAAGAAGAAATTCAGCTGCAGGTATAAAGACATACTACGGATCATAATATTCCCGGTGATGAGTGCATTTGTATAGTGTTCGCCTAAAAAACACATACGGCCAAGTATAGGGTTAAGCAATTAGTTACTGAGGTTTTAAAAAGTCGAATTGGTTCAATCGAATTGCGAAAATTGGCGAATTTGTTGAAAAAGGCGCGAATACATTCACATTAATCTCGTTAGCGTAGGCGAAGTTTCGCTGGCAAGTTGAACTAATGTAAATTGCCTACGGAACAAAGCAACTGCAAATTGGCTTCCACGAATCCACGATTTCTTTGGTTTATTTGCGCCGCTACTCAAGTCGCTAATGTATCTTAATTTATTCTAAATTTAAGATCGCTTTATTTACTCAACGGATGCAAATTATAAGAAAACACTATGAAATTTTACAATTATTTATTTTAACGCAGTTTAGAAAGTGTAAGTCTTGTTCAATAGATTTTTGGGGAGAACAAGTACAAGAATTTGGGGCTGGGTACAGCTTTGTACCCAGATTTTTATATAGAATTATTAACACTTATTTTTTAAACAAATTTATATTTTATATACATATATATGTATTATTTTATTCGATACAATCACCTGATCATACTGTATCCATCGGTAATTTGTGAAATTAAAACTTGATTCTTGAACGTACCCATAATCGCTGTACATTATATAATACAAATATTAGTTATAATAAACTAGGGACGACATCTTTTGAAAAACAACATAACTAACTTCTATTAATAATTCTTGTAAATATTTATCAATTTTATAATTACCTTTTCTTTTATTATTTAATTGACATTAATTCTTGTAACGAAATTTTCATTCAAGATAAACTCTTTTTGTTTGGGTTTAGTTCGCATATACTAGATAGTTGGTTCACATAATTTCAATCCGTTTTAATTATGTTAAAATTTACAAAAATTAAGCAATACTCTTTTGTTTGTATTTTCCAATGGAAAATGAATCATACTTTTTGCTTATACGCGTAAAACTCAACTTTTATGTTGGAACTTTGTACACATTTATTTATTAAGGTAAAGCTACATAATAGAGGTTATGATTTCAGCCAACTTAATAATTGTTCAAAATACGTCTATTGCAACATGAAATAAGCAAAATTACATTAAACATAAAAAATAATTTATATATTTTATAATAAATAACATTTATTTAAAGTAATCATGTATATATTTTATAATTTGAAAGGTATGTTTCTATGGGTTCATAATAAGTAGAAAAATATAAAATATTTCCTGTTTAGATATGTAAATAATTTTGTCTATCGGCGGAGGACCACTTATCCAAGGTAAGTTTCATGCTTATTTGCCAGCGTTTTCATAAAAATTATGATATATTATCAGATATTAAAATATTTTTAAACGTTATATTTTATGGAATATCATTAGATTATAAATCATTGTTCCGTAAAGATATGTAGATAAAATTAGAACAAGCACATATTTTACATCAAAACATATACATTTTTAATTTGAACGCAACTTGATGCTGTGAGTTGAATAATCACCGAGAAACATATTTCGAGAAGCGATATAGATCGCTCGTGACGCATTCAAAAATGTTACTTTAATTTAAAAAATAAACTTTACGTCCATCCCGCTCACTGCGCGAGCAAATATTTTACACGAATACGGGAAATGTAAATAACACAAATTATTTTGCCCGCATTTCTCTTCCGCTGTAAGCCTTTTACATTAGTGGAGTTTTTCAAAGTGTATTTCAAATATTTTTCATTGTCATCATTTTATTATGAGATATATGATATATATATATATATATATATATATATATAGGAACCTTAATAATTTCAACTTCTAGAGCACACCAAAATATATATTGTTTACTTATGCATAATCCCCTTACTTTTGTTTCTTTTAGTTAAAACTATGACTTAATCTCTACTCTACGTTCCTTCAGTTACTTTCCTGTCCTTTTATGTTAGTCTCTTGTTGACTTACATTTGTAATTACATTATGTAAGATATCTACAGGGTTAAATTATTGCATTTTTATGGATTCTTAATATAATTCTAGTATGACAAATTTGAAAAAATTAAATTGTATACCACATTATTGTGTATAAAAATAATAAAACGACTATGACTTTTTAAAAAAGTGTCACGGCTGGCAACGCACCATTGGAACTGCAGGGGCTCTAGGTATCCATGGAAGGTGACCACTGATAAACGGGATCTGGGATACCAGATGAGTTTTTATATAAAAAATTGTTGTGTCAGTAAATGTCAGTATGTAAAAACTATGGGCTGTTAAACTCTTACTTAAATTAAAATTTCATGAAGTTGGATGAAGTTTAGGCGACAATAATTGTAATAGTAATTGGCATTTAAAAGCTGAAAAGTAAACATTAGCCGATAACTTCAAAACACTTAAAAAGCGTTTATCGCGAAGTAAATTGCTGTAATGCTTCGATGATAACGGAGTAAAATGAAATGAAAATAAAACTTTGGGCGTTCACTGTAAGAGTTATTACCATAAGCGGAGGCCCAACAAATTTAGCTTGCAGCTAAGTGGCGTAAAAAGACGCCAACACAACAAAAACTCGGATTACGCCAATGTTGTCCATAGGCAGTGGTGATATTTTGTCCGTTAACCTATAATAATAAAAAAAAAAATTTGTTATAAAAATTATGTTAGGCTAAAAATAACTGAAACTTATCATAAACTTACCAAATAACTAACTCCTGAAAAATTATACACCTATAATTGTATTCTTTCGCTAAGTGAGTGAGGATATCGAAGGTCTTAGAAATTGTGTCGTTAAAGCAGCGTAAAAAACTGGAAACACAACCAAAGCGCGTATAGTGGTGCGGTTGTCCACGTCCATGCCATTGTCCATTCTCTTACTATAGGAGACCCACCTGCTCTGTTGTCCGCTATAGCATTGAAAAAAATCAACCTTAAGATATCCGATCTATTATGTCAAGTTTGACCTTGCTCTAATGTACCTTTACCGTAATATCCATAATTTATTCTCTATTACAGAGTTGAATGGCGGTAAAGCTCAATAACGACCCAATTTGCATAACATAATTTATGTGGTTCCTGTCAAATTACTGATAGATTTCATGGCCTTTCTATCATAATCTATGGGTTATCTGGTCATTAAGTATCGAATCAGCTACCTGCAGAAAGCGATATTCTCAAACCAATGTGACTTGGGGGCTTCAAAAAAAGCGTACCTATTCCAAAAAGCCGCAACGCACCCGAAACCCAGCAGTTGTGGGGGGGTATCTCTGGGTGAAGAAACCGCTCAACCTTGACAAATCTTAAAATTTTTATTATATAGGATATGGGTAGTATAGTATAGGAGGCCCACCTGATTTACCATCTGCTATGCTCTAAAGAAGGGAATTTTGAGGTTAGTTGAATTTATATCTCAAAATGTATTGGAAATTATGATATTGATAAGCATATAAATACGTTTCCTAACTTTATTTATGTTTTATCTCATCGTCCTCGAAATTCTACACGGTCGTAGAAGATGTATCGCTCCAAGAGTAACCCTTGTGCTGACCACGATCCTCAGACATGAGGGACCGACTCAGAGATGTATACTTTGCTTCAAAAGGTATTTGCTATTATTTCAAACTTTCATGTTTGATTTTGAAAGTCGCAGTTTTTGTTACTTACTACCGCAAGAGCTTACGGTTGTTCAAGGTAAGACGCTGAACAAAATTAATGGTTTACCGGCTTACGCGAGAGCGTTAAGTTTTAAATTGTTCGCTTCAGCAACCTAACTTTTACCTCCACAATGTTGTAATACTAGCACAATTTTTTTCTAACTGATATATTGAAGCAAATTCAAGTTTAACATTAACATTTAAACTGAATTATTTATTATAAATATAGACCTTAGAATTAATTATCTATAATAGTAGACTTTGAATCCGAACGCAGGAACTATCGTAACATGTAGTTTGGTAATGGACCCATTGTACCTAATCTATAAATAATTAAGATTATAATTCGATTATCTTTAAAACTATAGGTACGAGAGCCTCCTACCTAGGTGGTCTTATAAATCTCCCATGAAGAGAGGTATCGGTTTCGACGTCCGGTCCGAAAACAAAATTTAATTTATTATTAATTGGAAGGGCTTGAGAGTGGCCGGACCTTAACGTGTAACGGACACCCGTAGAAGAGCCATTCGGAATGAAATGCTGACGCACTAATTGCGTCGGCTCATCCGAAATAATACCGCGACCTAACAGAATACTAGCGTAAATCGATACTTTTATTTTGTTTCACTGAGTGAGTGAGGATATTGGAGTCCTTTGAAATTATACCGTTAAAGCGGCGTAACAAGCCAACAACAATAAACAAAACGCGGACTTGATCTCCCCATAGAAGAGACCCGCCTGCTCCAACCAAACTATGAAAAAATAATGTATGATTTTATTATCAAGCTCCAATTTTTTAAATAGAGATTTATTTATGCTGTAGATTAATTGCTTCACCTATTTTTCATATCATAAATGGTGTACGTGCCATGTTTGTGCCCAATGTGTAATGGGATTCACTAAGTCCATATAAACCCAGCACTTTATCTCCACCTAAAACAATTATAGGATAGCGGCATCCACCTTTTCTACGTTAAAAGACACGAACAGTGACAGGGTTATAAATTTAAAGTTTCAGACAGGGGTCACGAACGACCCTAAATACTTGTTACGTCCACGAAGACACGGGCGCGAGGCCCTTTAGACCCCGTAAATTTGGCGACGATATTACGGTACAAAAACAAAGATAGTTAAAGATTCATACCGATACATAATGCTCTATGTCTATATTTCATTTGGATGTGCTGAGCGAATCTAAATATTATGAATAAATGGTCTAAAGTCCGGATACAAATCATGAATTTAAGCCGGCAACACTACCAATGCAGTGATTATCTCTTAGCATATAAGAGAGCAACTTGCTCCGTTATCCGCTATGACATAAAAAGCTATTTAATAAATTTATTTAAGCTATTTATTAAAGAGTATTTAAGCTTTGATGTCCGCCACATAATATAACGATTGCAATAGATAATATAAGAAATTTAAAAAATATTTTTCTAATTAAAAAATCTAAATTTTGTGTTACCTTTTTCATGAAAAAAAGACAAACTCCACTTTAGGTTTGCATATGTGATTTGATTGTAGTAGTAAAAAGATAATTTTTAGAAATAGCGAGCCACGTTATATAAAAGGCTTCACTAATCCTGCCCTTCTTCACAATTTACAATATTAGAAACAAAATTAAGACTGAAATATCTTCAATGAAGCAACAATTTCTCGCAGAGTTCAAAAAGAAAATAGAATTAACAAGTCTTTGCTGGAGGCGTCGCGCGGCGGAAACAAGGCTCCGCAAGCGGATGCACCTGTAATTGCTCGCTTCCAATTCTCTATCAAACTCGACATAGTTGCGCAATGCAATAAAAAGAGGCTTTCTTGTTGATATACTTTCGACATACAAAAATGTTTACTACAATTTGTTCCATATTATACATATAACTATGCATGGAGGTTCGAAGGGGAAGCCTTTGTCCAGCAGTGAATGATGAATGATGATGATGACATAAAACTATTTTCTACAAATTTTATAGAAAAATATATATTATTAACATAAGGCAGCAAAATTCAGGGAAGGATTCCTTATTTTAGAAGTCACAACTGCTATTTAATATATAATGTATTTTTTACATTTAAAAATTGTAAAGATTTGAAAAGATTAAAAAATTCAGATATTATAACTATAATCGTATGAAATAATATTTTTTAATACAATTGCCGAATATATTAGAAGATCATATACATTTCTTACGCTCTTTAGTAATAAAACGTTTTATATTCACCAAGAGAGTTACAGGTATTGAAACATTTTGCCAACAATAACGTTCTCGCCGTACAAAATGCATCTTTTTATGCCCTTTCAAACTCCCACTGGATTTAAAGTGGTGCCTATAGCTTTGAAAAGTTTTATATCAACGTTTCAATTTCGCAGGCAATTTATATGCACTTTGTGGCTTTTCAGCCGTCGCGGCGCGTTCGCGACATTCAAACACGCTAAAGACACGCCTGATGACGTAGTTCATAGTTGATGAGCCGCCAGTACACAATGCTCACGTAAATAACTCACCGTGAGAGGTTTGTCAAGCACTCGAAACGACTGCGTGAAAGCCGCAACCGACCACTACTCATTGTTTACCGGAATGACTTTCCTTAACGCGGGCGCTTTCTTCGCAGTTTCTATTTTGCGGGAACGCCTTAGAAACTAGTGTAGTCTATATGCAAAAATGGCTGCAGGATAGAAACACACACAAGCTATTATCTGGAGACATAAAGGAGACCATTTTGAACATACCCTGTATATTCTTTAAGATAATGGTCACATTTATGCTCGACTTAAGATGTCGCCTTTTGTATTTAATTTTAAACATGGAGACATTTTTAGACAAATTCTTTTTCAAAAAATACGATTTGAAAACTATTAATAATACAATGCAGTGTTTTTGATGAGCGACACAATGTTGGAAGTATTTGATAAGTTTTTAAAAATGTGGCTTTGGAGTGCTAATATTTATTAAATAAAAATGATAATAAAACTTATTAATATATTGTTAATTATTTTAAATTACCATTAGCCGGGATGCACACGGAATCTACTCTACTTTATTTTTCTTAATTCTATAGCCGACAATGGAGCAGGCATGTCTTCTGTATGGTAAAAGACCTGGTACTTCCGCCTATGAACAATCGCGCCACAGTCCGCACATTGGTTGTGTTGCCGGCTTTTTACGCCGCTTAAGCGCCACTTAAGGGCCTCCGATATCCTCACGCACTCTGAGAAACACAGTATATGTACCATTTGACGCTGACTATTCTGTGAGCCCGTCATATCACTTCGGACGAGCCGGCCAAATTAGTGCGTTAGCATATGCTTCAGCATGGCTCTCCCACGGGTGCGACTGTATTAACCCATTAATGCATAACATTCGTTAAATCTTACGCCAGTACAATTGTTATTTTAGGAGTTATAAATATTTTACTAACTGTTAAATTATTTTTAAACAGTAGTGTAATATATTTTTGGAGTGGTAATACTGCTGGTATGACATTCCGGCTATAAAATAACATATAAAATGATATAAAATAATACATATAAATACTAATAAGGGGAAATAAAATCTAAAGTTTCATATTGATTAAATATTTTATATAATTTAATTGGCAAATATACTCGAAATGAAAATATATTACAGTGATTATAATGAAAAAGGCGTTGATAAATTTTATGCCCTAATGTTTTAAGACACTCGCCCGGCCACTGTCAAGCTCTTACAGTGACAGAATAAATTATAAATTAAATTCTAGTAATACTATTTCCAAATATGTTCAATTGGCCAGTTATTGTTAGCTTCTATTGACGATCGACCGATAACAGACGCAAGGTTTAAAAACTAATAATAAGAAAGCATTGAATCGGAGCCAACGCTTAACATGAGACATAACTATTCCGGATTCAAACGAACATCAATATTTATCACAACTCATATTCCCAACACGTGTAAAAGCTACGACATCAGTGTTTTTCGTGTGTGTATAAATTATTTCGCCTCGTAATTAGGCCAACGGAGACTTTATTATCAATTTCATTAAAAGCAACGCACCTTCGCTTAGTTCAGAATATCTTGGCTGTAGGTACAAACGCAGAATTGTTATATAAGTGATTTTCAAACAGTTATTGTGCCGCGTTTCAACGATTAATACACTATTAAGGCAATTGGATGGCAGCAGTGCGCATGCGACGTGTTCCTATCGCCGTTCGAGTTGACATTTTAATTTATCATGGTTTGTACGTGTGACCGGTCTATGTGAATATGGGTGCCAATCAGCAATTACGCGAGAAATGTGAGTACATTACGTTACTTTTATGGGGATTATTAATAATCACTCATTTGCGTTACATGTATGAATTGTATCGGTAAGATAACACGATGTAACAGTGTATTAGAATTTTATTTCCTAAATGAAAAAAATGCTTTGCTATTCAACAGTTCAAAACTGAAATATGAGTTTCAGTATACAACAGTTGTGGTGTTTTATTACGAATAAAAATGCCATTTCACATACATAGCTACGATTTAGTATTGAGCAATAAAAATAGTTTTCAAAAATGTATTTGTATATTGGATATATTTGTTTTAATATTTAAATGGTGAAATTATTGATTAAATATAGGTAACATTTCTTTATTTTTATCAAACACGTATTTAATTAATATGTTTTGTCGGAAATTGAAATTCATAAGAAGGAAAAAAATATTCTAAAACTCAAATGCGCTTTAAATATCAACGTAATATCATTAATAATATTGCGGTCGCCCGAAATTTGGGCTTGA
>DWCF01003847.1:0-18354 GCA_018230265.1 Delias oraia
ACATTTCTTATGTAAATCTTACGCGGCTTAACCGCTAATTGATCTAATTCACAGACAATTGAATTCTGACCACTGAATTGCAGTTATTTTTGCAACTTAAATTTTTAACGTGGAATGAAATGAAAGGTTATTGCATTGATTACAATCAGAAACAAGGTAAGAAATATAACCAAAACTATATCTGCTACTTATATTTATTTTAAAATCGGACAGTTTAAATTCTCTTTCTTTTTTTATGAATATAGCATACGAGAAGTCTTTGTCTTCAAACTTAAATTGACTTGACTTAAATGAGCGGTCCTCCATGCAAGGACACTCCCAGCACCAGGCGGGTTGCGGGTGCGTAAGTGGACTTTTAGGGATAGGTACTGTCTTATTTGAAGGTCCCCGAGTCGTATTAGTTTGGAAATACCTCTGCAGACAGCTGATTCCACAGAGTGATAGTGCGCGGCTCAAATTAAAAACTATCTAATAAAAATGTATTACACAAATATTATTATACAGAATGATCTATAACTATATATTACATAATAACTGTACCAACAAAATGGTATAACTACTCAGCTTTGTACCACACAAGAAGTAGAGATTTTCTTTACAACGCCCTCTGAACAACGTTTGGAATACCGTGTACCTTATTTTACTTAAGCTTTTGTAAGGCTCAACATCTCTCGCAACAGAAATCGCGAATTTCGCACTGAAAAGGGAATAATAGGGTTATTACTTAAGATTTAGTGGGCTTAAGTATATAATGGCGTTATTACTGGAGATTTATTATGTTTATCCTGAAAGACAATAACAGTCTCAACTGATAAAACCCTGAGATAGAAATGGATTGGATTGCTAATGATAATGCTGATAGCGGGAAACTTTAGAACTTTATTTTGTATATATTTATAGATAAAGATTTAATAATCATGTGTAGTGCAACAACATTGTAAGTACAGCTAAATGAGTCTCTTTCTAGGATTTTGATTTAATTTTTTAAGGCATTATGTATATAGTTAAATAGTATTATTATGAATTATATGATAAATTAAATATATATTATGAAAAATTTAATGGCAATTTTAATTTTCAATTAAATTGGTCATAAATATAAAAGAGGTATATCTGTGACTTATTATTAAAAGTTATAGAAATAACGTATAATGTATAATGGAAGTAACGCACATGTACAATCACTCCACAACCCACGTTTTCATTCAGTTGCTGGCTTTTACGCCGTATAGCGGTCAGGTTTCGGAAGCCTTATTCACTCCGCGTATTTATATATTGTTCTATTTCCCGTATAACGGATTATTAATATAACGCCTTTATAGTAAAGCCTTTATGATGCACATAGTTCATAACTTTGCTTGAAGCACTTCCCGTAAGGATACAAATTGTCCTTTACAAAGCGTTTGTGGATCGTGAGCGATAATTTTGCTCTGCTACCCTGGAGTTGCGATCAGTTAAATGATTATCTGGACCACGTTGGAATTTAAACTATACAGTCCTATCGTTATATTTAATTAAGGAAGTTTAAAACTATAGTAAAGATAGGATAGGGGTGGAATTTTATCTTGTAATATTAAATTAACAAAATCGTTTTAATTTTGATGACTGATTCTTATTAATCTTCTTAACTTTAGCTGTTTTGCAATGTGAGTAACATGCAGTATCCAGTACTTTTGCGGTATGGTAAAAATATTTATCTATTCTATTAATATAGTAAACAGGAAAGTTTGTAAGTATAGATTGATGGATGTTTAATAATCTTTCACGCAAAAAATACTGAACGGATATTAATGTACCTGAAATACTCACAGAACACTCAACGTGAAACGGTACTTGTACTGTATTCCACTGAGTGAGTGAGGATATCGGAGGCCCTTAATAATGCCGCTTAAATGGCGTAAACTACAAAAGATTAAAAAAAATATAATATCTAATGAAATGACATTGTTGTTTTAAACGTAGTACAAAAAAGAAGCAACATAAATGTTCATAATTCATATTATTATTAAAACGGCAGTTATTATAAGCAACACTGAATAGAGCAAGTAATGTTCATATAAAACACAATGACATGAATTGTTTATTTATCGCTGTAGAGTTTGAAAATAGAACCTGTTGGATATATATGGCTCTAACCGCTACTTGTGGGTTCGATGTCCGTTTTTGGAATTGTTGTTTTTATTCATGTTCCGAATGACTTGCATGATATTTGTGCGACTGATAAATGATTTTCTTATAAATGATTCGTCACTTTGAGTAACAAGAATGTATCTAGCATTCCAAAATTCTACTTTTAATAGAATCTTTTAAGAATATCTATATATATTGAATTATTCCATTACTATGTATTGGAAAGTTGCCTATTCCACCGTAACTCTGGGAATTGATGAAGGGACAGACGGATCTCCTGATGGTTTTTAAGCTGTTAAACTAAGTGGAGCCTATATGACGTCACTCACATAACGATACATACTGATATTACTATTTCACGTTGGTATTCTGTGAGCCCATGCTATCTTAACATCGAACCGGCGCAATTAGTGTATCATCGTGGATCTCCAACGGGTAAAACAATATTAGACATTTGCCAAGCCACTTATTGCATTTAAGCACTTGGAAAGACCGTAGAACTTACAAATTGAACTATAAATTTTATTCAGAACAGGAGTCGACACTGTAACCATAACGCTACGGTGGCCTACGCAACAGACCGCTCGACCACGAAGCTTTAACTTAAACAAGGCTTTATTCAATAGATACAAAATACATTATCCATTCATTCAGCTTATTCTAGTTAACATTTCGATGGTAGTTGATAAGATTTATTTCACTTGTGTAATGTCGTAAAGGTCAATGTAGACTTTCCACTTGTTGAAGATAAAAAGCAACCTAGATTTTAATCGAGTTCCTGCTTCTCAGAAATATCAACTTAATACCACGATCGTTCGCAATATAACCTTCAATTGAACCAAGAAAACAATATTTATACCTAAAGCTATACAATGGGTGTACCTAATAATTAACGTTATTTTAATTCTTACCTATAAACGTTAATTAACTTAAAGCGATGTAATGAATATTCGGTCTCTTTCTCGCCGAGATATGAAAGCGAGTAATTTTATGAAAATATTTTATTTAGTAAAATTTCTAAGTACCTATCGTCATAACTATACAATTTTATATCTTAATATAGGTTTTTTTGAAATATCTACCAAAAATAACTTAAATAACAAATAAATAATTAAAATTTTAAATTGTTGTGTTAAAATTGTTAAATACTGCTTGTGTTTAAAAGGTTTAGATCTGTATTTTGAAATTGGTATTTCCTGAGTGAGTAAGGATACTAGAAGCTCATCAAATTATACCTTGTATGCGTAAAAAGCCGGCAACACAACAAAAGGCGGATGTGGCGAAGAAGTGCAATGACGGCGGTGATATCTAACCATCAAGGACTACCAAGTCCAGTTGTCCGTTATATAATAATAAAAAACACATATTTCTAGTTTTCTTTAAATTAAAGTTACAATTTTCTAAATAAAGTTAATGATTCAAGTATAAATTCGAGCTTTGTGTTTAGAAATTCGCTTAAAACCACACTTTATAGAATATTACAAGTGTTCGCGCAACCATTCGTTAATCAATTTTCGAGATCCAATTTATCGAGCCAACTATAAGTTCCCTTTGCTCCCTCCAATCAATTGCGTACACATTATCACATAAGCAAGCTTACTAATACTACCGTTCTCGAATCCGGGACTGACTTTCACTTACGTTTCGGTCATTTCAAAAAGGTTGTATTTTTTAAATAATCAAGTATTGAATACGTTAGGGACAATTACCATTTTTTATTGTATAGCGGGAAACATAGCAATTGGGTCTCCTATATGGTAAGAGAACACCGCCGCCCATGAACAACAGCGCCACAGTTCGCGCATAGGTTGTATTGCCGGCTTTATACACCGCTTAAGCGGCCTTTTTGTAAGGGCCTTCGATATCCTCACTCACTCTGTGAAACACAGAACAAGAACGACTTCACGCTGAGTATTCTGTGAGCTGAGTATTTTTCTTCGGACGAGCCGACCTAATGAGTGCGTCAGCATGTCTCTCCCACGGGTGATTCATGAATTATAATAACAGAAGTGCTCTCTATAATACTAGATAGAAATAAATCCGCACGTATAAGCTTAAAACATATATTCTGAAAAGAATGCTAATTCCCGTGCAATTGCTTACATTTAGTATTAGGTAGTTCCTATTGTAAACGATCCTATTAGTTCCAAAAGGTTCGTGTTCAGCGAGAGATTTACTAAACGCGATTTGAGAATAGCGTGCAAATACGTGTGGTCTTAGATAGTTTGTTGGTTAATAGTGTAAGATAGCTGAAACTTAACTCATTGTTGGAATTTTAGACTTATGCAAGAGTAGAAATAGCGCCAATTTGAATGCGATTCAAGTCAATGTCGCTTCGCCATACAATTATGATAATCAAAATTGAAATCGTTAGATTAAGTTTGATGTTTATAGAAAAATAATCTTGCTATTTCAAAATTAGTAAAGAGAAGGATATAGATTATCTGTATTAATTCGAAAGAAAGATGTAGGTAGAGTTTTGGTGCGGCATCGCAGCAACGAGTGCGTCCTTTTTTAAAAATGGTATAAAAATTGTGTATTTTCGAGGTTATATATGTAAAAATTTGTGGTGTTTTAAAAATTAAAATTTTGACTCGTAGCTAAGTGGTTTTATAAGTTTACCACGAAGCGAGAGGTATCAAAGAGAGGTAACAAAAAAATAATTAAGTAAATTTATAATTCATACGATCTCTGAAACGGCTTGACAGACGTCTGCTTGAGTTTCTTAACACTGTAGCATCCATAACAGAGGCATGCTGACGCATCAATTAAGGCGGCTCGTCCGAAGTGATATCACGGGCTCACAGAATAGTCAGCGTGGAATATGTGTATCGCTGAGAGAGTGAGGATATCGGAGATACCTTGAAATTATACGGCGCAAACAGACGGAAACACAAGCAAAGCGCAGCCTGTGGTACGGTTGTGCATAGGCAGCAGATCTCTTAGCATATAGAACCTGCTCCGTTGTCAGCTATTACATAAAATAATGTTATATTTAATAATGTGTAAGAAAGTGGTAGCTATCTGTAGTAAAGCAAAAGAAAGATGCGTACAAAACAGTTAAGTGTATTCCACATAACCATATCAAGACATATTGAAGAAGAATCTTTTGTCATCGCTCCGCTCATATTTATTCAAAGCGAGCACAACTTGTCGCAACCCATTGGAGTATTACACTCTATGTATTGTTGGCAAGCCCGAAGGCAGTATTTGTTACACCACCTACAGACACTGGAGTTGGAGCAGTTTCTAAGGCTAATTTGAAACATGTTGCATTATGTCGTGTTTAGAAACGTGAATGTCCATCTCGGAAGAAAGGGAAACCTCGCCGTGTAATTGCCGTGGTGCGCTCGTGCCTTGCCCTGTTCTGGTTTAAGACTTTTACTAATACGAATGAAGAAGATACTTAACGTAATATATGGCGAACAAATTACACATATATTAATAACATTGTGACAATAATATGCTTAGTATAGAATATAAGGTTTATCTATGTGTTAACGTGATAAGTTATGTTGTAATATCATACGTAATATACTGAATTAAATCAATAAGAATAATACAGTTCACTGTTAAAACTTATATTTTTACCAGTGGGAGAGCCATGCTGAAGCATATGCTAATGCATGAATTAGGTCGGCTCGTGCGAAGTGATACCACAGGGTTTTAATAACAGCATGAAACAGAAGGTACTTGTAGAAAGAACAAAGAAACAATTACTTGTAAACAGTACTTCGTTTCGCTAAGTAAACTTTCGTTTTAGTGAAATTAAATGATAATTAATTATTCATTTAATTTTTTAATATACCTTGAGCACAAACGGTATGATTCTCTATTTAATATTAATCATTATGTGAGGGTAGTTATTAAATTACTGTTAATATATTTAATTGTAATGTATTGTGGAATGGTAAGCAGGCAGGTCCACTGATGGTAAAATATCACTTCCGCCCATATACAACCGTAACATAGATCAAAGTCAGCGCTTTTGCTTGTCAATTTGTTTACGCCCCTTACGCACAGTGAATTTTGATGATGCTAACTTACTCTACTAAACAATATTTATTTATTCAAAACATACAAATACAACATAAATCAAAATAATAAAAAATTATAATGGTTAGTATATAAATTGGTAGCGCTCGGCTATATGCTCCGACTACAAGTGGGTAGGCAGCACTTTCAGCGCCCCTACACACAAAAACACAAATTTCATAAAAGTAAAAGTTTGGACCAATACAAAACATTACATTACGTCCCACGGAGACGATACCCTACTAGGTATAAACCACAACAGTCAGTTAACAGTGTCGCATCCAAGAGAGAGCCATGCTGAAGCATATGCGGACGCACTAATTGGGCCCCCTACACACATTGTTGGGTTCACAGAATACTCAGCGTCCACCTGTACTAAGTCACATACTGAACTGTGTTTCGCTGAGTGAGTGAGAGTATCAAAGGCCCTTGGAATTATACGGTAATAGCGTCGTAAAAAGCCGACAATACAACCAAAGCGAAGATTTTCCATGGTTGGAAGGTTGTCCATGGGCGGCGTTCTCTTACGATATAGAAGATCCACCATTGTACGCCATAGCATAGAAAAAAGTGATGCGAGTAATAAATGATGTTTACAATATAAAATTAAGCTTGTAATCAATTTTATTCAAACTTAACGACAAACTGAATTCTGTTTAGACAGTATGGAAATTATAAAAAACGCTGATCCGCAAATCGATACCATTTCAACTTTTTGCATATTCAACAGGCTTTTCAGTGGCCATCTTTAAATGGCGTCCAACAATCTAAAATCTAAATAATCTTTAAGCGTGTCATAATAATTTAATAGCTCTATTCAGGCGAATGTGCGTAGGTCGTAGACTAATTCATACAGCTTTGAGACCGCCATCGCCACACCTAGCTTTCGTCCGTAATGGATTGACGATTAATTCTGCAATACTCATAATAACTAAGAGATGAAACATTTATAAACAATGTGAACAGCCTCTTATTGTGTGAGAGCTTAATAACTAAGTAGTCGTGTAAGCCTACTACGAAGCGAGAGGTATCGGGTTCGATCCCCGGTCAGAATAAAAAAAATATAATTTAATTTATTCTTATATTAAATATTTATATATTAAATAGAACAGCTTGACAATGGTCGGGTGAGTGTTTTGACACTGGCACACGCGTGCGGAGCCATGCTGAATAGCCAATTGGGACGCTCCGTCCGAAATGATACAGGGTACTGTGTTTCGTTGATCGAATGGGGATATTTTTTAAGGTACTGGAGCAGAACATGGGCAATACATCTGTGCCACAATCCGCGCTTTCGTTGTGTTATCCGCTTCTACGCTGCTTAAACGGTTTAATTTCAAGGGCCTCCGATATCCACAAACTCAGAGAAACCATACTGTTTCAAAATGATATTCTGTGAATCAATATATTAATATGAATAAAATATCTTCAAAAGGCTCACCTGAGTGCTGTTTATTGTTCCACCTCATAGCCGGGCGTATCTGAAAACAAATGCTCTACATTAACATACAACCCGGAAATAAATGTATGTGAATAACGCATCTTTAAAACTAGTTCTGTGATAGAATAATTTCTCTCGAGATAAACATATGAAGAATCCCTATTACATGAGCTAGTTATTCAGACATTAATATCATTATTTATATGAAGTTACATTTATATTTATTTGTATACTATAAATTTTATATTATACTATATTATACGACCTTATAAAGGTCGCCGGAAGACACTGGATGCAGGTCCTCTCCGACAGGACATGGAGGTCCAATGGGGGGGGAATATGTCCAACAGTGGACGGCTGAAATGATGATGATGTATATTTTACTTTTGCCATATAAATTACTAGTGGACTCAACAGTCGTTGTTTCTTTTTTGAAGTTCTTTTTTGATTTTTTGAAGGTTCCCAAGTCGTATTCCATAGTGATGGAGCGCGTAAGAAAATATCTTAAAAACGCTCAGTTGTAGAACAACCATTTACGTATAAACTACCTTCATTAAAAAGTGCCTGCTCTGAAAAAAATTTTATTTTATTGCCATGATTGTAAAAGAACTAGTCTTTTTCTTCGCCAATCACGTTCGCTCTCGGAGTATTATATACGAATGTCAGACGATTTCGCCTTACGTCTGTATTTATTTAAATGACATGCAAATAGTAGAGTCGATTAGCGAAAAAAGTTCACAAAGACGCTACGTGACTTCGAGGTTTTTAGTCTAGCGAAAAACGACAATTTATTTTATCTAAGTAGACAATTTTGGATGATTAAAGTATATAGACTTTTTTATTTTTGTCGTATAGCCGGTAACAGAGCAAGCGGGTTTTCTCTCTGTGATGAGATCATCGCCGCCCATGGAGATACGCACCACATTAGTTTAGTTATGTTGGAGGGGTTTTACGCCGTTTGAGCGGTATAATTTCTCGGGCCTTCGATATCTTCACATACTCAGCGAAACACAGTAAAATACAAGTACAAATACCTCGTGGCCGAACGGTATAGTAAGCCATCGTGAAGAGATACTGTGGTCGATCCCCGGTCTGAGTAAGAATTATATTTTTCGTCTTTGGCAAGGCTTGACAGTGGCTGGGCGAGTGTCCTAACACTGCTTTACCTATGGAAAAACTATATTGTAGCATATGAAGCACTAATTATACCGGGCCGTCCGAAATGATTTCGGACGTGAAACAGTATTTGCACTATGTTTTAATTGAATGACTATGTCGGGCCTTCTAAGCCTCTCAAGCGGTGTAAAAAGTCAGCAACACAACCTAAGCGCGGATTGTGATAGCAATAAAAATAAAGTACGCACTAGCACCGTTGTCCGCTATTAAAAAAACGTATAAAAATATATACGGGGAAGAAAATTGAGTTAAAATGCTTAAGCCAAGCTTCCAAGCGTATTCCGAGACGGCCTGAAGATAAATTAGCTGCAATGCTTGAAGAATGTGTGACGTTAGGGGCCGTTCGTGTTCAGTTACTCTACACCGGGCCGCGCAAGATCGTGATTTCATTATTAGCGTTATAAAGACGTTCGTGCTAAGACAAACAATTACATTAAACAACGGTATACGTTTGTCAAGTTAATTAATTTAAGACTTTTGATATTTGTTAGCTTCCGTATGAAAATATTTCTAAGGTGAGTTATTATAAAGAAGAAGATAACCTCGGGTCTACTGATAGTAGATACTATTACAGTTGTATTGTAATAAAGTAGCAAAATCTTCACGCTGTATGTTGTGTTGCTGGCTTTTTACGATTGAGCTAGATAATGTTTGGACCTCTGATATCATCTTTCACTAGATTACTTTTTGAGCCCATCGTATCATTCCGAACACGTCGGCTGGTTGTGTTGCTGGCTTTAACATAGATTAAGCTGTATAACTTAGCCTTCGCTATCTTCATTCAACAAAATGGGTTCCTATGATATTATTCCGAACAAGTGCGATAAAAAATACTCATTTTTCAATTTATTCGTCTATTTCAATGATTAGTTGTTTTATTACTAAAGGTAAACTGAAGCTTCCTGAATTAAACAGCTCTTTCATTAGAAATGTTACTAATTCAAAAAACAAAGCTGAATTTTATTTATATACAACAATAAATACATTTATTATTATAGTGTAACAGTTCAAGTTCCCAACAGCACTTGGGGGTAATTTTTCTATTCCAAAATTATTGTATCGCTGTATTTTAAACATATATACGTGATTTATTTATACTGTAATTAGTGCGTTTATCACAGAAATCGATACTCATGCTATAATATTCAGAAATCTATGCAAAATCTTCATTTATTTAAGACAGCAGACAAAAATATCATTTGTGGATCCCCGAAAAAGTTCGATGTACAAATGAATTTTTGCTTTATTTTAAGCCTTTATATATATTTATAAGATAATCAGTTAATTACGTTTTTACCCGCGGTACAGCCACGCTGAAGCATATGCGGATGGCTAAATAGGCCGGCTCGTCCACGTGATACCACGGGCTCACAGAATGCTCAAAGTGAAGCGGTACTCACTACTTAGTACTGTGTTTCGCAGGCAGAGTGAGGATGTCGAAGGCCCTTAAAAATACACTCAAGTAGCGTAAAAAGCCGGCAAACAACCAATTCGCGGACTGTAGCGCGTTTGGTGATGGGCGGCGGTATTCTCTTACCACATAGGAGGCCCACCTGCTCCGTTGTCTGCTATACTATAAAAAAATATACATTTCTTATACATACTATAATTATTGGTCACAGTAGTCGAAACAATATTGTCCCGTAATATTTCAAATTTTCAGACGATGGCGTGCAAGAAAACTATTTAGCTGCTAGATTAAACGGTACCTAGGTAAACATCTAGTCGTAAAAACCTATTACGTAAGTTGATAATTTTATCCGACTTAAATAGACACTAAACACGAAACTAACAAAGACTACCGTTTTATTCTATGATTAGGTAACGTCTGGTTTTTAAAAGATATTATGGTCATTAATTTAAATAAAAAAGCTGTTCATTATATTTAGATTACTGGTTTGTGATGTGTTTGGCGGTTGATATTTTATATGGCCAAAATTCAATTTGTAAATTGATAAATAGTTAGGAAACTTTGTATATTTTAAAATTTTTATAAGGAATCATTTACAAACCATGAAAATTATAAAAACAACATTTTACTATATTTCAGGACACATCCGTCATTTTTATTTAATTTATTTTTATAATCACTATTATTATTATTATTACCAATATTTATAATTACTTCTATTTACTAACGTAGGTTTAATTGTAGTTTAAATAAGAAAAGTACAATTTGTAATATAGTGTCTGAGGGGGATAAATTGAAAATTTTACTCATGTTAAAAATTGATGAAAATCAAAAAGGAAAATTTCTATTCACCTGTCAGCAATTACACTTAACTTTTTATATTCAACTATTTGTACCAAAGTGAAAATAGTAGCGTTCTACTATTTCCCCCACCACGAATCGTAGAGTGATGCTATTCAGCGCTATGCATCATCATCATTTCAACCGCAGGACATAGGCCTCCCAATCGGATCTCCATAATATATAGCAGGAAATAATAAAATAAATAGATGTAACTTGAAATGCGTGGCAGTTATGAAATGATCTCATAATAGTACAAGAGTAATATACGACTATGCTGAATGTAGGAAGGAGATTTAAGGTTATATAGGCATTATCTTCAATATTTCACGCCTTTACTAACTCTAATCGTTTCCATGGAGCTGGAAGACCGGTTGCGTTTGTAATAGCCGAAGATGGAAGAAAAGTGCACTAACCGTCGAATTATTTACTAAAAAAAAGACATCAAAATTGGGTGCGTACCCAAAATACAGTCTGAAGTATCGCATCGGTCAAGATTTAAGTCAGCTCTAGAATTATCTGTGGTCTGCTAAAATAAGCTTCCCCTTAATGTACAAGATTATCAAATTTTTAATTTAAAATATTATTAAAATCATAATGTAATAAATATTATATTATATAATATTATCTAAATTATTAGATTATTTTTCAGACAAAAATCAATCTAATTGCAAGGGTTTTAGAGCAGGTGCTTTAACACACGTATGAAAATACTAGGATTATTTTTGGAAGTTTTTCGAGTTACCGCTTCTTCTTGTTACACATACCGCTTCCCTAATCTATGATATTGTATTATTAATTTTTTTCATTCAATTTCCCTATAAATTAATAACATCAACTTTTATATGTAATATTTTCTGTCATACCCCTACTTAGATAATACTTTTCTTTTCATTTTTAATTTTCCATCAAATATTACCACTCGAAACGAAACTATATATCACGCTTTTCCTTAATAAAAAACGAAAGTCTACATCAATTTATAAATTTAGGCTTTAGTGTCCGTCTATGTATGGCATACGAGCGCCACAATGGACCAGCTCAGATGCGATACAGCTATTCTTTTAAATGTGTTCACTTTGTCATAAGATAATGCGATTTTCAACAAAGAAAAGCCACTGTAGCCTCTAATACATAGATTATTGACCATAATATTTCTACCGGGTTGTTTAGGCGAGTTCAAAAGTGATAAGAGCTTAATGATAAGGTAGTAATTGTAGTACAATTGCCAAGAACGGGAAGCTAATTGCGTGTATCTCCAATCTCGCTCCCAACTTGAAGATTTATTCGCGGATCTACAATCTTAAATAGCCTATTTGTTTATTTCTCTGAGATGTATCATTTATTAAAAGCTGTATTAATTTTGAAAACAAATTACAGAATAGTTTTTTTTTACTTAGTGGATTTGGGATTCTTTACTATATAGGTTATTCTGTATGCTTTTGAATTACAAAGAATGACTTATGAGTCATAGACTAGTTAGTGCATCAATTTAACTTATGGTGGAAACAATTCATTTTATTAGAGCGACGACCGCGGCTGACCATCGGTGATGGTGATCTCTTACCATTGAGGAGTCATGCAATACAATAAAAATACTAAATTATGATTATATATTCACATATAGGATCAATTTGTATGTATAATATTGGATATTATTTGTACTCGATTTGATTTATTCAATGCTTTTGCTAGATCTTTATGGATTTAGGTGAAAGCCGATGAGAAATCTGACGAAACGACGAATATATGTATTTTCCATGACATTTTGTATGTTATATAATTTATAGTTCAGCTATTCAAATTTGATTTCTTGTATAATTATAGGCCGTTTCGTGGAGGTGAATTGGAGACGGTATGTCTACGACTGGTTTCCGTAACTGTTAATTTAATACAACCTCTCATCTTTTATGATCAACGATGTTAATTTTTAAACGATTCAGCGTGTAAATGTTAAACTAAATATTTTAGGCTTTAAGGCCGGCAACACACCCGTGGCGCAGCTGCTGCTAAGAGCGGTGATACATATATCCTATATGAAATCGTTTGACACCCGTTTTTTATTTAAATATTAATATTTTTAGGTATATTGTGTTTAATATATAATTTCTTGGTTTTTATTGTGTTTATCTTAGTTGTAATGTCTGTTGAAAAATGGTTTATCGTATTTATTTTACTCTATAGCGGACAACGGAGCAGGTAGGTCTCCTATATGGTAAGAGAACACCGCCGCTCATGCACAACCGCGCCACAGTCCGCGCATTGGTTGTATTGGCGGCTTTTTACGACGCTTAAGCTGCACTTTTAAGGACCTACGATATCCTCACTAACTCTGCGAAATTCAGTACAAGTATCGTTTCACGATGAGTATTCTATGAGCCCGTAGTATCACTTCGGACGAGCCGGCCATATTAGTACGTCAGCATATGTCCGTTTGTCTCCTCTGTATAAAAGATATAACTGACGTTGTTCCCATTGGACAAAAGACTTATCAAAAACTAATGAACGAAAGAAATTCCCGTTCGATTACCGAAGACTATTTACAAAACACTTTGGCGATTTAGTGTAATTCTATACGAAGCCATTAAGTATGAGAAATCAAGTGTGTCAAACCGTTATGTGCACAAAAAGCTGTCGGTCAATAGCACGGAGCGGGTCTCGGTACGTCGTAAAGCGCGTATTTTTTTCTAATCGCATTTGACACGGCTTTTATTTTCTCCCAATTATGAACGAGCTTCTCATTGCCGGAAAAAGATTAAGCCTTTTCATGAAACTTAGTAAAATAGCTCGCGGAACAGTCTTTTTGATGACATCTTTCTATTATTTCCCACTTAATTTGTAGCAACACGGTAAAATTTTTGGACTTTTTGAAAAAGCATTACTTTCTTCGTAGTTTTATAAATGTTGTACTATTTACATTAAGTTAAATAATTTTCAGTCTATAAAGTGAATTATTGTACCATGTTTATACATTTGCGAATCTAGTAAAGTAAAAAGACGAATGCTTCTTTATGTTAATGGTGGCAAAGTAGGCTCACCTAGGATATGCGATTCTCCGCCCATGGACATCTATAGCCCTCAGCGGATGCTTTGCAGGCCTTTAAGGGTTAGATACGCTCTTTTTAGTAGGCCCACACGTCATATTGATTTAGAAATACCTCTGCAGGAAGATGTTCAAGAAACGCAAGAGAGTAGATAGAAAATAAACTGTTTTATCAAAAAAGCAGTAATTCTGATTGGCGAAAAGCTAACCCAAGCCATTTCATACCCTTTTACACATATTAACAAGTATTTTAAAAAATTAAAGTATCGATAAGTAATATACGTTTCTACGTTACACAAAAGTATCATTAAAATCTCGACAATTTTGGAGCGATAAATTAACCAATGTCCATCCCAAACTTTCGCGAATGTATTTTAATTTATTTAGTCGTAGATCGCTATCAATAAATCATTAATGTTCAGCGAAAATCGATCATCGCCACGCCCAAAGTCAGTATGATTAAATATACAAGTGGAACAGTTAACTTAGTGCCCTATTTTACAAGTCAATACATCAAATTTCATTACAAATGATAATCAAACAAGCAATAGAGCTAAAGGTTTGACATTAACAAATACTGAATCTGCAATGTGATATTATTGGTAAATCTTGACCGTTAAAGATTTAGTTGTGTGCAAGCGCAAGAATGACACAAGAGCACACAGTTATAATAAATTATATAAGCTCCTAGTTAGTTCAAGTATTTACAATAAATCTGCGAAAATACGGATTTATCTTAGAATCTTTTTCTATAAATATAATTTAACCCAGCTGTGGTCTCTAATATATATATATATATATATATATATATTCAATAAATTCAAGACCGTAAGCTGTTTTAAATTTTTTATTATATAGCAGGGAAGAGGAGTTCCCTGATGGTAATAGATCAACGCCGTCTGTCAGTCGCGCCACAATCCACGCTTTGGTTGTGTAAACAGTACTACTTGACGCAGCTTGGCTGTGTAAGGGTCTGGGTGGGATTAATAAGTAAATATTTAATTATATATCAGAAATCGGCGAGTCCACTGTTGATAAGAGATTACTGCCACCGTATACCACCGCTATATGAGTCACACTTTTGTTCTGTTGGCGCCTTTTTAAACTTAGCGGATCACCTGTAGCCTCACCCAATCAGCGAAACAGTACTATTTCACACTCATATTAGTTAACTTCAAAGGATCTAAAGATATTATCTTTATTTAATATTTATTAACAACCTCTTCTCATTAATAAATATAAATCAATATCCACTTTCTATGTTTTCACATAGATAATAGATTCATATAGACGGCACACCTGTATTTAGCACGCAATAAGCCGACAGATGGCAGAATATGCAAATTAAAGGATATGTATAGATTTATCTGTTATATGAGGGTTCGAGCTGATCCATTAGTTATGTTTGATATTTCATGTCTCGCGTTTATCTTTGATAAGTGGCAGGTTGACTTGGGAATGTGTGAAAACAGAACTTAATAGATAATATAAAGCTAAATGATAAAGCATATTTTGAATAGTATGAGATACAAAATAATATAATAATAATGAAGCATATATTATGTCAGTTTATTTAGGACACACAACACAAGTTTTATGACAATATTAAGATCTAAATTCGCTCGTCAAGAATGATAAATATCACAGAAAATCATCAAGTTTTGAAACTGTTTAAAAATACTCTAAATTTATCTTTATTTTTTTTATTTCTTTATAAAAAAGGTTATAAAAGTTGCGGAACGACAAAGATCGACGAATATAAATCTATTATTATTAAATATCGATTTTCTATATATTAATTGCTAACAAATAGCGGTACCTTACCTAGTGGCTCTCCGGGTGGGCCTGCCTTACGTCTTCGTCAAGTACCTATTTCCGTCCCGAGTATCATTTAGATTATTTATTTGAACGTTGAATTTATACCATTAATATTATATACAGGAAGTTTCAAAGATATCGAAGACCTAAAGATAGAAGATAACATTTTATATATCATGACATAAAATAATCATTAATTTTTTAAATAATATAGTGAGCAATGGGACCGCTTTTAAAATCAAGGTTATTTTTGATGGAAAGAGCTTATTGGTGTGCGCGGACACGTAAGAGAGCCATGCTGAAGCGTATGTTGACGCACTAATAGGAACGGCTGGTCCGAGCTTCATAAGATTAAACATTTATAAAAATCTTGTTCTATTGCATTTTGACGCTATAGATTTTCTGGAAGTACGTTTTTCTTACCTTTTTCTTTGTTTATGTTTATTTAGAGTAAACTAAATTAAGCTTCTTTAATTCATAATTCAATGAATTTAATATTACGAATCGCTGTTAAATAGACTAGTGATTATGCAGAAAACTAAGCGCAATTTGAATTAAGTGAAACGAGAAATGTAATATAGAAAGGACCGTTACATGACATATGAAGGCAGTGAACAATCACTCAGTGATGGTGGATCGATATTTTGATGACTTCATATTAACATCAGACGACCTAAATGCTTTATAAATTGCTATGGAAGATAAACATAAAAATAAGAAACGCTTGATCTTAATATGAAAAACTATAAAATGTTCTTGCACTTTTACCATCAGATCGGGATTCGTCCTCGAAACCCCACAGTTAAGACCAATTTCCTAGTTCTCTAAGAAAAAAACGCTAACAAATTTTAAGAGCCTCGTAGTTAATGGTTTAAAAAATGTAGTGTAAGTGCTCGAGGTATCGAGTTCGAATCCCGGTCCGGACAATTATAATTTAATTTATTCTGTTTCTGGAAAGGCTTGAGTGTGGCCGGGCGAGTGTTTTAATACTATCGCACCCGTTGAAGAGTCTTGCTGAAACATATGCGGTCACACTTATTGGGCCGACTCGTCCGAAGTGATACGGGCGGACAGAATACTCAGCGTGAAACGGTACTTATGATGAGTTTCGCAGAGTGAGTGAGGTTATCGGAGGACCTTAAAATTGCTTAAGCGGCGTAAAAAGCCGACAGTAACCTTGCGCGGACTGTGACGCGGTTGTTCATGGGCGACGATCTTCCCATACCATATAGTACACCCACCCGCTCCGTTGTCTGCTATAGAATAAAATATGCAAGTAATGGATACACTGTTTATTTATTATTAAAAAACTAAAGGCAGTCAGTTGAGCGTGGACATCAATCAATGATAGGAAAGAACGGGATTTTGATACTGATGACTTTATCGAATCATTCGGAATGGATATGCAAATAGATCGATTAAACGAACTCATTAATAAATCGTTAAAAGCTATTTTAACATAAGGATGTTTTTTAGTTGTAGAAGAACATATTACATACAGGCCATGACATTTATTACAAAGTCTTTTTTATGGCATAGCGGACAACTTAGCAGGTGGGTCTCTTATGTGGTAACGGAGCAGCCGCACGTGGAAAACCGCACCACAGTCCGCATATTGGTTGTATTGCTGGCTCCGGGTCTTCGATATCCTCAATCACTCAGCGAAACACAGAAGTACCGTTTCAAGTACAGCTATCGTTTCACGCAGAGTATTCTGTGAGCCCGTGGTATCACTTCGGACGAACTGGTCCAATTATATCTGACCTGAAGCATATTATGCGTTAGCATGTTTCAGCATGGGTCTGCTACGGATGCAACATTATTAATACACTCGCCCGGCAATTGTTAAGCCCTACCTGAGACCGAATAAATAACAAATTTAAATATAATTTATAATTGCTTTGACTGCGATTTAAACCCAATACCTCTCGCTTCATGGTAGGCTTATTAAACCACTTAGCTACGAGGCTATCAATTGGCGTGATTAAGTTATAAATATATATTTAAATTGAGTACATAAAATTTCGTAATATCTAATCAAAATGCCTTCAATTGGCATTTGCACGGTATCCAATCGTAATTTGTCAAACGTAAGATGCGCTTTCAAATTAAATTCACTTTATTAACTATCATTAACAATTCTGCCAGTTTTTCATTAAAAACCTTTTACACTACACGATATTCAGACACACCCTAAATTAGGATAGTGTTATGACGTTCCTTGTCTATAATCCTGATTAGGGCGAAAGTACCGGTAGACTAACTCCCTAATCGCCGTTAAGATTGAGTAGTGTTATAGCAAGTTAGGGAAGTAAGAGATTCATCATCACCCGACTAAAGCAAGAACTTAATTTGTCTTGTGTAATTATTCATATTGAAGTGCTTTTCTCTTAATTTTAAGCATATATGTTTTATAAAATTTAAAATTAATATTTTATATATTTGATTAATTTTTAATTA
>DWCF01003848.1:0-18353 GCA_018230265.1 Delias oraia
CAAATTTGTAGGCTAGTATTAAGTTTACGCTCGCAATTTTTCCAAAGTCGCCTACATTTTTCCAACCAGGCAAAAGAAGATCTCTCAACAACCCATCTTTTTGGCAATACAGCAAAGGTGTGTAATTCGCTTCACCTCAACAGTTGCACCAATAGTTACTTTTATCTGTGTTGCAAAATTTTCTCCAGTGTAGCCTGCATCAACCAGTATGTTTTTAACTTCAGAGAGACTTTCTTTAGCATTTTTAACCATTGTCAAAGCACTGCTACGATCAGTTATTTCTGCCGTTGTTATATGAATTGCGTGTGTCAAACCTTGTGTATCAACTGCGATATGACGCTTTATTACTGAAATTTTCTTGCCAGCATCATAACCTTTTTCTTCAGCAGTATCGGTATTTTTTACACTTTGGGCATCAATGATGCAGAAGCTTGTTTTGGTATTCCGACCACTGTTCTCTCCAACCAATTTTTTTAAGACAATTTCTAGAACACTTTCTCTATCTTCATTCGTTTTTTTACTCCATTTCTTAAAGTAATCGTAACAATTTCGCCATCTTGGAAACTCTTTTGGAAGCATTCGCCATTGACAGCCACTTTTTAGTACATAAAGCACACCACAAAATAACTCATATAAACCTAATCTTCTTGGCTTTGTTTTCTTTCGCACACTTTCTAAAATTAGTCTAATCTTTTCGAATTTTTCACAACTTATGTCACTTGGATATGTATTCCTCATACTTTACCTCATGTCAACTATACCTCATCTTACCATATTCAGAGATCACTTACAGGCTCTTAGGTTAATATAAGCTTCCATTCAATTTAATACACTACAATATTACATATATTAGCTAATTTGTTAATAGATTTACAAAGATTAAATTATTGCTATTCTAAATTTAAGTGTTAGTTAACTGAGTTTACAATGAGTATTAGAAATTTTTTTACCAAGGCAATCGTTCTCCTTTTAGTTTGCTTATTAATCTTTATGGGGATTGGCAATTTTTTATCAAATGATGATGAAAGGAAAGAATTAGCTAAAGTAGGAAAGGAAGTTATAACATCAGATGAATATAAATTACTATATCAAAATTATGAAAAGCAAATTTCTGGATCTGATGTAAGTAAAGAACAAGTAAAAAAGCTGAAATATGATTTACTTAACGCACTTATAGAGCAAAAACTATTGTTTAACCTAATTAGCGAACTTGGATTAAAAGTTGGAGAAGAATCTATCAAAAGCCATATAAAAAATACCAAGTACTTTCAGGACGATAAAGGAGAATTTGACCATAATAAATTCCATCAAACTCTAAATAGCCTGCATATAACAGAAAAGGAATATATAGAAAAACTAGAGAAAATCCTGCCTGCAATGATGTTCATGACTTCGTTATTTAAAGATAATTATCCGGTAACTTTTGGTGAGGGTGTTGATGAGCAGATATACAAAAATCGCTACCAAACTAGAGTAGTTGATATTGTTAAAATAACTGAGGATGCAATTACAGACGTTCCTGAACCAGATGATCAAGCCTTACTTGATTTGTATGAAAGAAATAAGTCCAATTTTTATTACCCTGAGTATCGAACTGCGCAATACATTTCTCTGGATCAAAAATATTTTGAAGATCAAATCAGAATTTCAGATGAAGAGGTTGATAGTATAATAGAACATCAGGAACTTAAAAATCAAAGAGATATATTCAATGTGATATTTCCTACCAAAGAAAAAGCTGAAATAGCAAGAAGAGCACTTGAAGAAAGTAAAGCAAGCTTTGAACAAATAATAGAAGAGTTTAATAAAGTGAAACTCGATGAAACCAGAGTAAATAATATAACTAAGGATTTCTTACCTGAAAATATGAGAGAAAAGGTATTTGCTCTCAAAACAGGTGAAGTAAGTGAAGTTTTAACAAGCAATTTTGGATGGCACGTAATAAAGGTAGAAAGCATACATCAAATCTCTGATGAAGACTTGGTTGATTTAAAAAAAGACATAAGGTCAGTTTTAACCAATCAAAAGTCTTTTGAAAAAGTCAATGATTTCATAAATCAAGTGAATTATAAGATATACAATGGTGCAACGATTGAAGAAATCTCCAATAATTACAATTTACCTATACAAACCATTGGTCCAGTAGATGCTAGTGGAAAAGACCAAAGTGGTAATGAAGTAGGAAATTCCAGTGATTTCATTTCTTTCATTTTTTCACGCGAGAAAGATCAGAAGAATTATTTTAAGGGTGTTGGAGATACTGTTGTTAGTGTAAAAATCAGTGATATCGTTCCTCCTAAATTACAAAATTTTGAAGAAAGTAGGGAATCAGCCATAAAGCTTTGGCGTAGTGAATTTATAAAAGAAAGAATGTTTAAAATGGGACAAGAAGTAGCAGTTCAACTAAGAGAAAAGACAGATTTGGAAGAAATGCAAGGTATAAAATTGGTTAAAGGCCAGCAAATACAACGCAATGAACAAAACTACCCTTTTTCTTTCATAGAAGAGATTTTCAATATGAAAACAACTAATTCGGTAACAGATCCTATTCAATACAATAATGAAATTATAATAGGCGTTCTAAAACAAATGCATTCATCAAATGGTAAATTAAACATGCTTGACACCGGAAAACGTGTGATGATATCGCTAAAGGAACAGTTAATTAGCTATCTAAAATCAAAGTATAGAGTAGAAGTTAATCATGCTATGATTGATGATATATAAAAAAGTTTATTATCTTCCTTTTATGAGTGATTGGAGGGGGCTATATTGTATTTTTAGGTAAAAGAGGTACAATTAGTTTGACTTGAGCTGTTTATTGTATTTAAATTGTAATTAATATATGAATAAAGGTTGACATGGCAGTTAAAATAAGGTTAGCAAGGTTTGGGGCAAAGAAACG
This sequence comes from Delias oraia, assembly GCA_018230265.1. Taxonomy (NCBI): domain Eukaryota; kingdom Metazoa; phylum Arthropoda; class Insecta; order Lepidoptera; family Pieridae; genus Delias; species Delias oraia. The sequence goes on from DWCF01003848.1 coordinate 2,906, forward strand.
TCCTTTTTATAGGATAGTTGTAGCCGACTCACGAGCACCAAGAGATGGGCGCTTTATTGAGAGAATAGGACAATATGATCCAATGTTGCCAAAAGACAATAAAAATCGTGTTGTGGTAAAAGCTGATAGATTAAAACATTGGCTAAGTGTAGGAGCGCAAGCAACTGAAAGGGTAATGTGGTTCATTAAAAAAGGCATAGTAGATTTAGAAACAGAAAAGAAAAAAGTTGAGAAAGTACAAGGGCAAGAAGCATAAGTCCTCTTAAATGCTAAACACTGATTTAACAAAAAGTAGTAAATTAGATGATATTTTATCTTCTGATTTATTGGCTATGAATGACTTTATCTTCAAAAATGTCAATGATGAAGGTACTAAGCTTGCTACCGATATTACATCTCATCTTATTAATTCAGGAGGAAAAAAGATAAGGCCTAAGCTCATTTTTATTATGTGTAAAATGCTGAATTACTCTGGAGAGAGTAGGGTCAACATTGCTGCATCGGTAGAATTTATACACAACGCTACTTTACTTCATGATGATGTGCTTGATGAAAGTAAGGCACGCCATGGAGTTGCAACAGCAAATAAAATTTGGGGAAATAAATCAAGCATTTTAGTTGGTGATCTATTATTGACCTTAGCATTTAGATGGCTTATAGAATGTGGGAATTTAAGTGTTCTCTCTATTTTATCTAAGGCATCTAATTTGCTTGTCAAGGGTGAGATAAAGCAGATGACAACGCGTTTTGACCCTAACACAATTAGGAAAAATTATTTTAATATCATTGGAGAAAAGACAGCATCTTTATTTTCTGCATGCTGCGAGGCTGCATCAGTAGTATCTGGAGCCACAAGTGACGAAACAGAGAGGCTAAGGAATTTCGGGTTTAATTTTGGTATGGCATTCCAAATAATTGATGACGTGCTAGATTATACTGCTAATCAAGGCACTTTAGGAAAGCAACTTGGAAAAGATTTCTTTGAAGGTAAAGTTACTTTACCTTCTATTATAGCATATGAAAAAGGCAGCCCATCAGAACAAAAATTCTGGGAGAAATCTTTTTCTTCAGCTAGACACAATTTTGACCAAGCATTACAATATATTAATCATCATAATGCCATTCATGTTTCTATAGAAGAAGCTAAACACTATATTAATATGGCGCAAAGTAATATTGATACTTTTTCTGATTCTCTTTATAAAACTGCTTTGATTGACTTTTTAAATGCAAGCATAGAAAGACAAGGATAGCTAACGCTTGATATTTTTAGATTGATTGTTATATATTTATTAAGTTTGTAAGGGTGAATGATATGTCAGATAGTAATAAAGAGAAAAAAAAGAAATTTGCAGATATGGTCAGTAAACGAAAAGGGGATGATCAAGAAGATCAGCAAACAGGTGATTTAAGTGAAGAGCTTAATATATTAAAAGAACGTGCAGTTCAGCTTGAAGATCATTTACGTCGCGCTGTTGCGGATAATGAAAACGTTAAACGTATAATGCAAAAGCAAATTAGCGATGCAAGTGATTATGCAGTCACAAAATTTGCACGTGATATGATCGACTCTTGTGACAATTTAAAAAAAGCAATGGAAAACTTGAAAGATGATGATCCTATTCATGAAGGAATAAAAGTGGCGCACCAAAAGATTGTGAGTGATCTAAAAAAACATGGAATAGAAGAAATAGATCCAATAGGTAACTCTTTTGACAGCAATTTACATCAAGCTGTTGTGGAAAGAGAAGATAATGAAAAAGAGCCTGGCACTATTGTAGAAGTACTACAAACTGGTTATACAATTAAAAATAGGTTGCTTCGTCCTGCAATGGTTATTCTTTCTAAAAAATCTGCTGATTGCGAAAGTAACTAATAAAACACTCAAGGTATGGAAGAAGTTATCTTCTCAGGTATTCAGCCAAGTGGAGTATTACATTTGGGCAATTATCTTGGTGCAATTAAGCAGTGGATAGGGTTGCAGGATAAATATAAATCTCTTTTTTGTGTTGTTGATCTGCATGCAATCACAGCAAATAAGCTTCCCGCAAATGAATTAAAAAATAATATTTTTAAAGCAGCAGCAACTTATATTGCATGTGGAATAGATCCGGAAAAGTCGATTATTTTCAATCAATCCGCAGTTAGTGGTCATGCAGAATTGGGCTGGCTGCTAGGGTGCTATACACCAATTGGTTGGCTTAATCGTATGACTCAATTTAAAGATAAGGCTGGAAGCGATAGACAAAAAGCTTCTCTTGGGTTATATAGCTACCCAGTACTTATGGCTGCGGATATATTGCTGTATCAAACTAAATATGTTCCTGTTGGCGATGATCAAAAACAGCATTTAGAACTTGCACGTGATATTGCATCAGCTTTTAACAATCATTATAAATGTAGTCATTTCATCATACCTGAAATCTTAACTTTGGATTGTACATCAAGGATAATGAGCTTAAGAGATGGAGCAAGCAAGATGAGCAAATCTGATTCTTCAGAATACTCATGCATTAACCTTGACGATACAAATGACTTGATTGTCAAGAAAATAGAAAAAGCAAAAACAGATTCAATTCCAGGCTTTGATTTTGCTACTTTAAAGTGCCGTCCAGAAGTAAACAATTTGGTAAACATTTATTCAGTGCTTAGTGATTTAAATGTGGAAAAAGTGTGTGAAGAAGTGAATAAACATGATATGAAACACTTTAAAAAAGAGTTAGCTGGCTTAATCATCAGTGTTATATCACCCATACGTGAGAAGTTGAACGGTCTTTTGAAGGATCAGCTCCATTTACATAAAATATTAAAAGAAGGTACAGAAAAAGCAGCAGAGATTGCAAATAACAATATAAAAAAGATCAAGGATATTATAGGGTTTGTTCAATAGGTTAGAACTATTTCTTCCCATGGCTTTCAAATCGTGCAGCTATTTTCTTTACACTAACATGAGTGAGAAGAGGTTTTTTACTAACCGGAAGTTTAGAATCGGACTTTGCTGTTATGGGGTTCATTTTAGATCTTTTATTTCCTACCGGAAATGAGTGAGATTGGGAGGCAGTTTTTTGCGATGGTGCAGGATCTTTCTTCATACCGATATCTGCTTGTGTTGCAGGGGTGGCTTTGCTCTTAGCAACTTGGTTTTGCTCAAATTTTCCTACTATTGACTTTACTCTACCGTCCTTCTTGCTATTTACTTTTTCTTTTATAATAACCGCTTTTACTTCTGATGCTGCTTTATCAGCAGATTTTTTGAGGATTGGTTTACTTTCAGCTGATTTTTGCGAAGTCACTTCTACTATTATTGGTTTCGTGCTCACTTGTTGATCAACAATATCTAGCCTTTTAGGATTTGACAGTATTTCAGATTTATCTTCTTTAGTTTCTTGCCTAATTTCTTGATTGGTAGCGTTTAGCGCTAGTGGCTCTGGAGCCTGTCTCTTTTTATATCCTCTTCTTGTTCCTACATTTTTCTTAGGTTTCGTTTTGTGAGTTGGCTCCTTTTTAGCTAACTTTGAGTCTTCCGAATCTTTTGTTGAAGATTTACTACTTTTCTCTTGATAATTTGATATTTCCTCATGTCCAGACTCTTCACTTAATGAACTTTCATAGCCTGAATCTTCAGGAGATACGTTCTCTATTTCTGGTTTAAAGTGTACCTTTTTTGAGGCAGTAGGAGGTGGCGGAGGTGCTGTTGTTGGCCGTTTTATTCTCTTCATAACTAATTTTCCTACCGGCTGTTTTCCTTCTTGCAGCTTAGGAGTATCTTCCTTCTGCTTTGATGTCGTTTTATTTTCCGTGCTTACTTCGTATGATTTATGTTCTTTATTGCCTTTTCCACTCTGTTTCGAATCTAAAATTTCTTTAAGTCCTTTCTTGAATAGATTAATTGTACTTAAAATATTTGTGTATTCGGCTGCTTTTTCTATAGTGAAACCTGATAATTCATCACCAACAAAATTTTTTATGTCATTATCATTAGTTGGAATATCTTTTCCCAAGACTCTATCTAATATCCCTTTTAATGTTCCAATAAAACCGAGTGGCTTTGTGATCAAAGGTTCTACATAATTATTCAAGTCGCTATATATAACAAATTTGGCTACATCTTTTGCGTTGTTTGTAAAATTCTTCAGAGCTTGAGATAAATCTTTCAGTGTTTCATCATATTGTTCATTAATTTTTTTTGTATCCTTCAGCTTTATGACTCTTATCAAAGAATTGAGATTTTTATCATAACTGTCACTTTTAAATAGATCACTCATACCAATTACTGTTTATCGTTTACTTAAATATAAATTCAAAGTCTTAAGATCGAGTAAATGTTATATGACTTATCCTCTGACTCATAAACGCTTGCGTTCCTTAATGTGCAAAAAAATTTCAATAATCTTCAATCAGCAATAGTATAGAAATCCAAAAAACAAGTAGCTAACACTGGAACCTAGGAATTATGATTTGGCACAAGTTGATGAGTATAGTTGTTTTATGTTGAAATACAGCATTTATGGAAAGATTAGATGTCAGTCTAGAATGACACCCTTTCTGGAAAACCCGGATTACAGTGTTTGTATAACTTAATAATTAGAAACTAAAGGAGTTCTTTTTTAAAAAACTTAAGTTATACTCATAAGTATTTGATACTTTTGTAGTGATTATGTCCAGTTTTAAAAATAACTCCTGTTTTTATGGCGATAATGTCGAATTTGTGGAAGAAATTTATAGCCGTTACTTGCAAGGCGATAAATCAATTGGAGAAGATTGGTACAGAATTTTTTCGAGCAATTTAGAAGTTAATAAAGCAGAACCCTGTAGAGCACAGAATGAAGCTAAGGTAGATGCTGATGATTTAGCAAATTTTTTCAGATTTTATGGTCACTTTTTTGCAGACTTAAATCCATTATCACCGAATGTAAATAAGGAAATAGATTATCAAAAATACTTGAATCTTTCTCCTACAAGTGACACTAGAATCTACAGAGATATTTACTGCAAGAATATCGGTTTTGAATTTATGCATATTTCCTCTTATGAGGAAAGAGTTTGGCTGCAGGAGAAAATTGAAAATCAGGTCTATACGCTAAGCCCTCAGGATAAAAAAGAAATACTAAGGCACTTGATTGAATCTGAGATGTTCGAGCAATTTCTCCATATGAAATTTCCTGGATATAAGCGTTTTTCTATCGAAGGTGGGGAGTCAGCCATTGTTGCAATTGAAAGAGTTATTAGTGATTCTGCAGCTTTTGGTATTGAAGAAATAGTTCTTGGTATGGCCCACCGAGGACGGCTCAATGTTCTAACCAAAGTGATGGGAAAAGATTATGCGGCAATGCTGTCTGAATTTCAAGGCAACCTTGCATATCCAAGTGGTCTTGAGGTGTCTGGTGATGTCAAATATCACCTTGGTTACTCTTCTGATCGAGCACTTGCTGGTGGTAAAAAAATACACTTAAGTTTATGTCCTAACCCATCTCACCTTGAGGCGGTAAATCCGGTTCTAGCTGGAAGAGTAAGGGCAAAACAAAATACGAGATCTGTGCTTGGAATATCAATTCATGGTGATGCAGCTTTTATCGGGCAGGGAGTGGTTGCTGAAACCCTGACTTTGAGCAACATTGAAGGTTATAAAGTTGGTGGTATCGTGCATATTGTCATCAATAACCAAGTTGGTTTTACTGCGAATCCTCGTTGTGCACGCTCTTCTTTTTATTGTACTGATGTAGCAAAATCAATAGAAGCTCCAATATTTCATGTTAATGGAGATAATCCAGAAGCCGTGAGTTTTGCCGCGAGTTTGGCAATGGAGTATGTGCAGAAATTTAAAAAGGATGTGGTGATTGACATAATATGCTACCGCAAATATGGCCATAATGAAGGTGATGAACCAAATTTTACTCAGCCACTTATGTATAAAGCAATATCAAGGCATAAAACTCCGGGAACAATTTACGAAGAGAAGCTGGCTGCAGAGAAAGTCCTAATTAGTGATGAAGTAAGTAAATTGCGCAGCGAATTTAGGGTAAGGTTGGATAAAAGTCTTGCTGAGTCAGTGACTTACACTCCAAAAAAAGCTGATTGGTTTGATGGAGTGTGGTCGAAATTGAGAAGAGCAAAGTTGAACGATTTGAGTGAATATTATACGGAATCTGGTGTTTCACCAGATGAGCTAAAAAAATTAGGTGTACACATAAATAGCAATATTCCAAGTAGTTTTAATCTCAATAATAAAGTGAGGAAAATACTTGATGGCAGAATAGAAAGTATAAATTCCGGTAGCAATATAGACTGGGCCACTGGTGAAAGTCTTGCATTTGCGTCATTGCTTAAAGAAGAAATAGGAGTGCGCTTGTCAGGACAAGATTCTGGTCGTGGTACCTTCTCGCACCGTCATTCAAGGCTTGTTGATCAAGTAACGGAAGAAGATTTTATTCCACTAAACAACATAAGTGAGAAGCAAGCTCGCTTTGAAGTTATAGATAGCGCACTATCTGAGTATGCTGTGATGGGTTTTGAATATGGATATAGCCTTGACTCTCCATATTCACTGGTGCTCTGGGAAGGGCAATTTGGTGATTTTGCAAATGGTGCGCAAATCATGATCGACCAGTTTATTGCATCAGCAGAAACAAAGTGGTTGCGATCAAGTGGTCTAGTTTTACTTTTGCCTCATGGTTATGAAGGGCAGGGGCCTGAGCATAGTTCTGCTCGTATAGAGAGGTTTTTGCAACTCTGTGCAGAGGATAATATGCAGGTGGTTAATTGCTCTACTCCTGCGAATTATTTTCATGTTTTACGCCGACAAATTAATCGAGATTTTCGTAAGCCTTTAGTGGTGTTTACACCTAAATCACTATTGCGTCATAAAAGCGCAGTTTCTAACCTTTCTGACTTTGAAGGAAAATTTCTTACGGTAATTCGAGAGTGTAGAACAGGTTTAGTTGCAAGTGATAAAATACGTAAAGTTGTAATATGTAGTGGTAAAGTTTATTACGACATAATTGAAATGCTTGAAGCACAAAAAATAAACGATATAGCAGTAGTGCGTTTAGAACAATTTTATCCATTCCCGGCTGATAAACTAAACAATGAACTCGAAAAATATAAGAACGCTGAAATTATATGGTGTCAAGAGGAACCAAAAAATATGGGAGGATGGTTTTTTGTTAATCCGTTAATAGAAGAGGTTCTATCTAATCTAGACACTCAAGCAAAAAGGCCTAAGTGTGTTGCAAGACCCGCTGCTGCATCTCCTGCATGCGGTTATGCTAATGTCCATGCTCAACAACAAGCAGAAATTTTGAAGCAAGTTGTGCAGGGTATCTAGCACAATCTTGCAGATATTGAAGCGAAAGCTAGCAAGCGAACATTGTTCTTAATATTTGGCACTGCAGCCGGGTGCGATAGAAAATATATCACAACAATCAAACTGCTTGTATACTCATACAAATATAAAAAGACTTTACTTTTTTAATAAAAGCTTAATATTTATTAACATTTTCATTTATTTTTCTTAATATAGTTAATATTAATATTAACTATATTAAGATATATATGAATACAGAAGTATTTGAGAGGTTAATAGGGCAAACTAGGCTACGCAGCAATAGTAAGGCTGAAATCATACAATTAAATAGAAGCGAGAAGGCTTTTATAGATGAGGATAAAAAGTCTATCGAATTGGCTAAGGCTATTTTTGCAGAAAATAATATGTTTCGTTTTCGCAAACCAGGTTCTGCTACAGATTACATTTTGCACAAACTAATAAATGATAAAAAGCTTCTAGAGGAAATGAAAGATAGAGGTACAAGTATAATACGTCTTTTTTCTTTGCTATCAATGTATCGTAATCTTCCCGATTGCTATGTTGTGAGAAAAGAAGGGTGTATTACTGAGTTTGGAATACTTACTGATGTTAACGAATGTTTAGAATCAGTACCTTTAGAAGACTTTATACTTATTGAGTCTGCTTCGTACCTAGAGTACATTTTGTTTGAGAATGATGATATTAGAAATAGGTTAGCTGAAGATAAAACAAAATTAGATATTTTCGTAAATGGAATTTTAGCAATAAGTAGCTCGGATTTAGTATTATCTTGTATCAACACAATCGAGGCTTTTAATGAGGAAGCTAGAAATTTTGTCAATCACATACAGAAAACCAATAGGATGGACTACCTCTTTAAGGAAAATGGTACAACACTTGTAAAGTTAGTTCTAAAAGAATTATTAAAACTTTCTATTTTACAAGAAAGAGAAAACACTACATTAGAATTTCCTCAAATTTCGAGTGTGGAACATTGTAATGGGCGATAGACTTTAAAATGTGCAAGGCTCATTTAAATATGAGCCTCAGTATCGCTTAACTTTTATGGAGCATACTTTAACTTTATTTCACTTCCACCAAGGGAATATTGTTCCAGCTATTGCTGCCATAGTTATCAATAGAAGCGTTTAGGTAATCTGTATCAAATCGTACTGGCACATCAAATTCGAAGCTTGCGGTGATTATTGTGCCTTTTGCTGGTGGTTTCATAAATGCTATTTCTCCAGTTGAATAATTCACTGAATATTTTTCTGTCTTTTCACCATCTAGGTAAATTTTTATTGTATCATGCACTGGCTTTTTAATAGTTCGTGTATGCTTGTCTTTTCCACTTATGTAAGTTTTCATCAGTTGAAAGATCGTTTTTTTATCGTCTCCTATGCCAATTTCTTGATTGATAACTGTAAAGTCTGACCAATCCTTAAAACGAAACCCTATTGCTTTACCTTTTCGTGCCTGAAAAAATGTTATGAGTTCTGTTAGCTGCTCGTTTGACCTGACTCCATAAGCTATGTTATACCTGGCACGTGCACGAGACCAATTAATATTGCGCTGCTCACAACCATTATGAGTTGTTACAACGTCAGTGGAAAATTCAGGTCCTCCAGTGGAACCATAAGATATATTTTCTGGAAATCTAATTTCTGTAAATGACATATGCCCTCCTGTAAAAATAAAATTGAGTTGATATAGATGAAGTAGGAAAGATCTTAAATTTTTGAAGCTGCTTTATCAATCAGGCTATAAATTTTAAATCCCGTTTCTTCTAAAAAAGTAAAGGTGTTGTTTTCTCCTACCTTACCTTTCAGTTCGTTAATGTCTTGATGACTCTGCGTTAACTGATATACACAAACACATGCAATGGCTAAAGCAACTCCAGCAAGACATGCTAAAGGAATTGGTTGGGTAAAAATAGCAACTGTAGCAAATGCTGTGAATGCTATAGCTGTTATTACAGCAGCTATGCTATAAATAGCTTCTCTTCTGTAACTATTGATTAATTTCTTTTCTATTGCCTCTTGTTGTGTTTCTTGCCCTTGTTGATGAGAAATAGTAATTACTGTATCTGTATGAATTGGCTCACTAGCGCTGGTATCAATTCTCTCTTTTTGTGTTTTTTGTTCTTTATGATCTTGCGCAATTGCTGCTTTGCTAGTTCTGATATTATATTGTTCTTCTTGCTCTGATTGATCAGAAGCAGGAACTTCTGTCACTTCACCAAAGATTTCTTCATTAGAAACTGGTTGACTTTCTGTTATATCTTCAGAAATTTCACTTAGGAGTGGCACAAAATGCCTCATGTAATTCACTACTCCTACAGTTTTTTTGCTACTATCTATCTCTAGTTGATTGAGATTTATATCTTGTATAAAAACTTCTGGATCATCATCATGTGCTGTAATTTTAGTTACTGTAATTTTTTGACTATCTTCCCCTATTGAATAAACACGGAGCTCCACTTTGTACTTGTCGCATATCATTCTGCCTTCAATGTTTGAACGACCCCATATAGGTGAAGAATCAGTTTCTGTAACCGTATTTTCAATGTCTTTTAAGTATTTACGAAAAGTCTTCTCTTCATCTATCATATTTATTTTAGTTTTTGGGTTTTATATAGGACCATACGGACCTTCTAGTGCAACAAAGTAGTCACCAATAGCAGCGTCTTTTATTATTGCTTTATAGGTCCAACTATCTTGTTCACCATGTTGCTTAGCATAATCTGCACAATCTTTTCTTAATGATTTTGCGGTAAAATGATGACCGAGTCTTAACTAGTTCAATCCTTGAGCCACAGAGTCAAAAAAGCAATCTCCTGTCTTTATAGCAGCTCCTATTTTTAGCTTTTCAGGATGAGCGCTCTTTAGATTATGCAATAAATCACTTGATTTTTTATTTTCTTTGATTTGTTGAAAAAGAGCAATTGGCTCTCTTACATAGTTAGAATCTCTCATGTTATAACTCCAAAATAATGATTGTATTTTAATAGATTAATCAGCCTAGGAAGGCTAATTACTTAAGGTCATGCTATGTTGCAAGCAGACATCAACTATTCTTCTTGAACTAATATGTAGCATATACATATTGTTACTTAGTATATTTTAACTATACTTAAACTCTCTTGTGCTGTCAAGCAGGGAATTTATTAATCTTTTAACTCATCCACTTTTTTGCGTAGCACATTTAAATCAGTTGCTCCTACAAAAAGACTATCTCCAATTATCAAAAAAGGTGTACCGCCTACTCCTAAATTCCTTACTAAAAGTTTGCTGTTGTTTATCATTTGCTCAATTTTGTCTGCATTATTTTTCATAGAATTATTAAAGTCGTTCTCGTTAACCCCTATATTTTTCACTATACCTAATATAGTTTTATCTGAAAATTCTCCTCTGTGATCTAGTGCAGCATAGTGAAAATCTAAGTACTTTTCTTTATCGATAAAATAAGTTGCTAAAGCACCTTTTGCTGCCTTTAAAGAATTGTTACCAAGTATTGGAGCATCTCTAAAGATATACTTAATTTTGCCATCATTGATCAATTGTTTTACATCGTTCTTTATAGCTTTGCAATATCCACAAGAATAGTCAAAAAAACCTACAGCTATGACATTGCTATTTTCATTTCCTGAGTAAGGATAAGTGGAGTCGAATATTTCATTTTTATGCTGAGAAATTTTATTTTTGGTTGCATTAGCATAACTATTTTTAGCTGACTCTTCCTGGAGAGTTTTTATGATCTTATCAAAATTTTTACTTATGTAGTCATCTAATCTCTCACTTATATGATCATCGTTTAAGACTTGACTGCGATGTGAAAGCCAATTGTTTATTACTGGTAAACTTGCTACTGCAAATATAAAAATCAATAAAAGTGGTATCTTAGACATATACTTACCTAAGGGAAATAATAAGACATATTATAGTAAAAAAATGTTCAATGTTAAAACATTTACATTAAGAAGCGCAAACTTTACACAGTAGAAAACTTGGCGATGTGCAAAATTGAGCATTTAAGAGATTTTAGATATTCCTTACCGCTGCGTATAACAATTGTAACCGCGGCGGTAAAAAAGTTGATTATTTTATAACCGCCGCATATAATGATGACAAACACGGCGGTAAATTATACGGAACCAATAATTGGTAGAGAGAAAGAAATAGCCATTCTAGAAAATAAGCTTCTTTCCCAATCTGCTGAGTTTATTCCTGTTTACACTGTGAACAAAATTGCATGGATTTAATGGTTCAATAAGTGTAGGGACATAATGAAATTTTTAAAAACTCTCTTTAACTTAGCATTACTAGTATTTTTCATGTCTACTATAGCTGAAGCAAGGTGGAGCAAGTACGAAGATGCTTCTGTTGAGGTTAAGTTTTCTAATGTTAACATTAATGTTAATAGAGATGGTACCTACGAAACGGAAGTAGAACTTCAAGCAAAAATACTCAAAGAATCTGGACGTGATAGATTCTCTCTATACAGTCTTGTTTACAATGATGATGGTGCAGATTTTACTGTTTTAGAGGCTAAAGCAGCTTATAATGGAGAGGAATATATAGTTACTGAAGATATGATGGAGGATAAGCCACTGGCTAGTCCTGGCAAAGGCTTTGATCAGCTAAGGCAAGTAACCATACCATTTCCCAAAATAGAAATTGGCACAGAAGTATATTTAAGATATAAAAAAGTTAACAAAAAGGTTCCTGTTGATAATTTTTATGGCTTGAGCTTCTCTTATTATGGAGATTATTTACAAGCAGAAAATACTAAAATCAACTCTGAATTGCCTCTAGAGATTAAAGTGAATGATCCAAGAAAAGTATTAGAGATTGCTGAGGAAAAAAAGGACAGTGTACATTATATAAACATTACCTTAAAGAAAGCAATTTATGAAAACACAATAAATGAACCACATAATGGAATATTGAATATTAAACATAACACTTGGGTATCACTGTCGAGCCTATCTAAATGGGAGGATTTGGCTAAAAAATTAGCCCCTGGATATCATAGCATCATTAACCAGCCACTTCCTGCAACTTTTAAAGCTATAGCAGAATCTGCTACCAGTGAGAGTACTGATGAAGATAAGATCAATGCTGTTACTTCTTTATTGAATGAAAAAGTTCAGTACATGGGAGACTGGAGTACAGTATCAGGAAAATATTTCCCGAGAGATTTAGAGAAAATTGCTGATTCTCAAATTGGGGATTGCAAAGACTTTTCTGCTAGCACGGCTGCTATTTTACAAGAACTTGGTTACAAAGTTCAACCTATTTTAGTTATGAGAGGAACTACTAATACTTCTAATCCTGAAGCGTTACCCAATATGGGTAATTTTAATCATGTGATGCTTAGAGTAATGAATGAAGATGGAAAAATATACTGGATTGATCCAACTAATACCATCAGTATGGCGCAGGGTATTTTTCCAGACATTGCTGATAGGAACGCTCTAGTACTGGATTCTGAGGAAGCTAGTTACATAAAAATTCCTGCTGTACAAGGTGAAAATTCAAAAGTGATATCCCATAGTGAATTAACTATAGAAGATAACGTTGTAAATGAATATGGCCAGCTTACCGTGCAAGGGGAAGCAGCCTTAGGCTTAACAGGTGTTGGATTATATTATTCAGATGAGCAATTAAGAGATTCTGTTTTTCGTATGATTAGTGGAGTATATCTTGATGAAGAAGAAAAGAAGTTCTTAGAATTGCCTGACCTTACCTTGCGTAATGTAGAGGATCTTACAATAAAATATGAGTTCCAGCAAAAAAATAAGATTTTCAAGACAAATCTAGGGCCGGCTTTGAATTTAGGAGATAATTGGCTTAATGATGTTGTCAATACAGCTTCTGACCAAGTGTCAGACCTTTTTATTGGTGTTCCTAAAACTAAGGAAAGCCATATGATAATAAAAGATATCAAAATTAAAAACTGTGAAAATTTGAATTTTGAAATAGATTCTCCTTGGTTATATGTAAATAGGTTCTGTAAATATAAAAATGATGGAACCGAATTTAGCAATTTAATAACCATAAAGAAAAGCTTTATTACCAATGAAGAATTAAAGACTGCTGAATATAAAAACTTAAAAAGCGAATTGGAGAATAATTTTTCTAGAGCCTCTATAATAATAAGTGAATGAGTTGTGCTGGGAAAAGCACTTCTTAAAAGGCTTAAAATTTTTAAAATATGTACAATAACTTACGCGACTTCATCAGAGCATTAGAAGAAAAAAAAGATCTAATTAGAATTAAAAAAGAAGTTTCAACTATTCTTGAAATGACAGAAATTCATCGTAGGGTTTTGTCAAACAAGGGACCAGCTATCATCTTTGAAAATGTTGTCACAGAAAATGGCAAAAATTCAATTCCCGTTTTAGTGAATTTATTTGGTACTATTGAGAGAATTGCATTCGGACTTGGTATAAATTCTGATGAATTAAGGGATCTGGGTAAACTTCTAGTATTTTTGCGATCACCTGAGCCGCCAAAAACCTTCAAAGATGCTGTGAAAATGTTTCCTCTACTAAAAGTTGTATTGTCGATGCGGAGCAAAGTTGTGAGCAAAGCCCCATGTCAAGAGGTGGTGCTAACTGGGGATAAGGTGGATCTTAGTTTGCTACCTATTCAGACATGCTGGCCAAACGAGCCTGCACCGCTTATCACTTGGCCACTTGTGGTAACAAAAGGACCAACAGCAGACAAGCAAGATAATTTCAATCTTGGAATATATCGTATGCAGGTTGTGAATAAAAAAACGACTCTCATGCGCTGGCTTGCACATCGTGGTGGTGCAGGTCACCATAAACGGTGGAAGGAGAGGGGACAAAATATGAAGTTTCCTGCGGCTGCTGTGATTGGTAGCGATCCTGCAACGATTATTGCTGCGGTAACTCCGGTGCCGGAGACTTTATCAGAATACCAATTTGCCGGGCTGCTGCGAAAAAAAACACTTGAGCTTGTAAATTGTAAAACTATTCCTCTTCAGGTTCCAGCTCATGCAGAAATTGTTTTGGAAGGATATGTAAGTTTGGATAATTACCAAGATGAAGGGCCATATGGAGACCATACCGGTTACTATAATGCTGTTGAACAGTTTCCTGAGTTTAACATCACTGCAATTACAATGCGCAAAGATCCAATTTATCTCAGCACTTTTACTGGCAAACCACCTGATGAACCATCAATTCTTGGTGAAGCACTCAACGAAATCTTTGTGCCGATTCTCATCAATCAGTTTCCGGAAATAGTAGATTTTTATCTGCCCCCAGAAGGTTGTTCATATAGAATAGCGGTAGTGTCGATAAAAAAGGCTTATCCAGGGCATGCAAAAAGAATTGTTATGGGCACACTATCTTTTCTCAAACAGTTCTTATACACGAAATTTATTATAGTTGTTGATTATGATATAAATATACGTGATTGGAAGGAAGTAATGTGGGCAGTTTCAACAAGAATGGACCCTGTACGTGATACAATCATGATAGAGAATGCTCCAATTGATTATTTAGACTTCGCTTCTCCTGAAAGTGGTCTCGGAGGTAAAATAGGGTTTGATGCAACAAACAAACTTCCACCTGAAACCAAACGAGAATGGGGAAGAAAAATTGAAATGAGCGAGGAAATAATAAAGAAAGTTACAGAGAAGTGGAAGGAATATGGGTTGACAGATGATTAAACTATGATGTAGACTACCGCCGTGTATTTAGGTGTGGTTTGTGAGGCTTTTATATCTTTTATTTTTGTCGGCATGTTTTTCTCTGTATTACTATGTGGGTCCTACATTCTCGCCTTGCCCAAAAGCAACAGTTTGCTTCTCACCTGAACAAGACTGTGCTGTACCGATAATCAGCGAGATAGACCAATCTAAAGAATCTATCTTAGTTCAAGAATATACATTTACTCTTGGAACAGTTGCAAAATCTTTGATTAACGCCAAAGAGCGTGGTGTTGATGTTAAAGTCGTCTTAGATAAATCACAACTCCATTCAAAATATAGTGTCATAAGCGAATTGTTTTCAAATGGAATACCGATTTGGATCAATCTAAACAAGATTCAAATTTTCTACTTACATGATTAACGCCAACATATTCGATATAAGTGGCGAACCCTTCGTTA
>DWCF01003849.1:0-18345 GCA_018230265.1 Delias oraia
AAGTAATGCGGTAGTTTGTACTTCGCTTTTCAAGAAGCAAATAAGCAGCCACTGGATAAGTCCTCCGCTCTTGGACACCGCTATTGGTTTGGAAATACCTGCGCAGGCAGGTGATTTAACATCTAGGTATATTCTGTATAGCTGTAAATCTCTATTGTAATTTTAATTAATTCTAAAATTAAATCGAAACATTTTTGTGATTAAAATTATTATATTAATAATAAAATTAAAATAAGCTTTTATTATCGAATTTTTGTGTTACATCTATGTTTATATTACTTAATGTTTCCCTCAGCTTTTGTTTTGATATAGACTTCCTATAATAGCTATGTAGGTACGTAATGTAGGTAAGTTTACTTTTATTTGCCTTTGGGCATTGTAGTATTTCCTCCCTTAAGCACAAGTTGGTTTTTTCAGTAATATAACTAAGTAAATGAATTGTATATAAGCCTGCTATACCAGATCTTTGCCTATTCTATGGAAACGGTATCTAAACATCTATTCATTTCCGGTAAATAAACATTAAATTGAGCTTGAAATAATAAAATTTTGTCCCGTGTTTGATTTGAATAAACAAGATGCGTGTATTCTGTTTAAAGAACGAAGGCTTTACGTGCAATGATTCAAAGGGAAAATATTTCTTTATGAGTCACATTCGATGCAAAAATGTGGATGCTGCAACCGAGATATTTTTTTAATGAAAATGGTGACCAACCGGATTTCCGCCCATAGACATATCTAGCCCTTGCACAGACGCGGGTGCGTTGCCGGCCTTTAAGAAATGTGTACGCTCTGTTCTTGAAGGTCCCCAAGTCGTATTGGTTTGGAAATAACTCTGCTGGTAGCTGATTTCACATAGTGTGTAGTGTAAACCACATATATGTACAACAGCTACATAGTTATTTGTCAATAATGATGAACGTCAAAACGACCCTTCAAATAAAAAGAAATTTTATTTTAATAAGCATAATTATTTTATTTTCTTATAGTAATGGATATGTTAAAATATTTTATTTACATGAATGAAATAATATTTTTGAATAATGGTAATTTAAAAATGTACTTAATAATTTTCTTCTCTGTTTATTAAAAATTTTGTATTGCAATTTGTCTTGGCGTAATCATTATATAATTTTAAATGTTTATTTTATGACAAACCTATAATCGTATATTAATTTATCCATTTTATAAATTATTTTAACATTGTAAAATATTCTCATTTTAGTAATTATGAAGCTAAGGCCAAAAGTAATTCATTGCCGTCTAGAACATATTTAAATAATTACTGGTAATTATATATGTACCTAGAATAATAAATAAGAGTTGAACATAATATTATTAATTATTTTAATATTTCTATACTCTATATATGTCTATAGTCTATGGTCCTGTTCTATACCAATAGCAACTATAAATGATTTAGAGAATTCTTAAAATAGAAAATTGTAACAGTGCAAGCGCGCTATAGTATTCTGAATACTGCCAGAATTATTTCTAACAAGATGATCAATCAAAATTATGGAGTAATAATAGTTTAATTAATAATATATTTTAAAAACATTACATAGATAAGGCACGTTGTGTGCTGATAGTCTCAAATTCTAGGTTCTAACAAGAGTGTGACTATGTGTAAACAATAATTGCATTCCATCTTTATCTTATTATAAGAAATTTATGATTTCTTAATGTACATTTACTTTGTTACTGAACAAAGACTAAAATAGTAAAGAAACTAAAATACTTATGCGATATTGAATTTCTTTTTTATATAAAATCATAAACGTTTATTGAAACAAGTCCAAAAAAGTTCAAGGGCACGAAAAAGAATTACAACATTCATGTAGGTTTAAAATAATTATATTTACAATAAATTACAAGTTATTAGCCGTGACGTAAAGCATAGCTAATAACTTTTTTATTAATCGTTCGTCACGTCCTTGTCTATAAAAAATTTATATATTAGCCAATATTTCAGAAGCCAGAAGAAATTTTCAACATTTTATGAAACCTTCATGGTTACGATTTATTTCGAGCGATGGCGAAAAAAGTTTTTATATCATCAACCAGAAATATTCTGCGATAAGGCTTAGGCGCGCGGCTGTCCCCGCTTCCCACGCTAGCCCACCATTGGCTGAAAAATTGGACAGTTGCCAAAATACAAGGCAAACGTCAAACGGATGTTTAATCCTATTGGCCGCTGCGAGTGAAATTAAGCACCGAGATTATCCCGCGATATTTAAAAATAGAACTAGAACGTTACAATTATCTATACAGGAATACGAAAGCTCTATCCGGGTCTGTTAAAACTTTAAAAAAAACTGTCCATTCACAGACTACTTAACTATATTCGTGTCTTATCTAGCTTAAATTGTCGGTAATTACAGCACCAATTAAAGATCAATTAAGTATTTTTTAAATAAAATAATTGGTTTAACTATAACTTATTACCGATGTAATAATTGAAATTCCAAAAAAAAAAACAGTTGGTGCGTGGCAATAACACTCTCACTTACCGTTCTAGACACTTTAAAAATTTTAAAAAATACACAAATTCACTATGGCACTGCACAAGATACTTACATGTCGAGTCGACGCGTGCTGTGGTGCGACTGGCCGTTGGAGCTGATTCTCGTTCGGTGTCGCCTTACCGCCACGAAAGGAGATGACAACCCCGCCCTGAGAATAATGTAATACACGTATTTCATTGCTTTTCGGAGAAATTATCGCATCTAACAACGATATTCACTTAATAAACTGTACATAGCTAGTGTTTTACGAATAGTTTCATAAGTAATGAGAATAAGATCTTCAAAAAATGAGCATACCTATCCGTGAAGGATCGCCAACGTACCCGCAGTCCATCAAAAGCTGGGGATTTCCATGGGTGAAGAACCGCTTTTATTTTTTTTATGAAAACAGTGACAAACGATCAGGAGGCTCACCTGGGATAAGCGGTCATCCGCCCATGGACAACCCTTAGCCATTGCACGGTCACGGGTGCATTTGCTGATCGTTTGTTTTTTCGTTAAAAAAATTGAGTCGCGCGTACCTACTTATATCACGTAGGTACCATACTATACCAACCAATAATAGGTATTTTTTATTAAATTAAAAAAACTAGATTTATGGATAATATACCGTAGAACCTACTGAAATATATATAAATTTCACCTAATCTAAAATGTTTTTTGTAATATATTAATTTAAATGATGAATATTATGAACTTTACCGTCGGTATCTTTTTTGCTACTTAACAAAGTTTCTAAGATAATAATTATCTATGCGTTTACAAGTTTCACTTAATACTTAAAGTAAAAGTGGTGTGAGATAATATCCTTGTATTTTATACGTATTATATTGAAGAAACCTTTCACTCGTAAGAGAGCCATGCCGAAGCATATGCTGACGCACTAATGGGGTCGGCTCGTCTAAAATGATACCACGGGCACACAATATACTCACCGTGAAATGGTAGTTGTACTTGAAATGGTGTTTCCACTATGTTTCGCAGTCAGTGCGGATATCGGAGGCCCTTAAAAAGTACCGCTTAAGCAGCATAAAAAGCCGGCAACACAACCAATGCCCTGACCGTTGTGCAGTTGTTTATGGGTGGCGGTGTTCTCTTACCATATAGGAGACCCACCTATTCCGTTGCCCGATATAGAATTTAAAAAAATCCGATGCTAGTCATTCTCTCACACTCATCACAGTTAAAGCAAAGAAATCAGGACATTTCGTAACTCATCAACGTGACTCAGTGGCCGTATGGCTGACCCAGATGGTCCTTTAAGGTCACACCTTGAAAACATTGTAAGGGTCATTTGATCTGATTGTAAAAAGAAATATTTTCTCACAAACAATTAAATAAAAATTTTCTGACAATACCAGTAGGTATTATATTTTATAATTTTGTTTTCTAGTAATGAAATGAAATAAAATATTTTTATACAACATAAATATAACTCGTTGAACGTCAAAATAAGTCTACCACCGGTTTTAAGCTAAGCCTACAAGAAGAATTGGCGAAATAAACTCAGTGGGTGGAATTTTTTGGCTTGCATGAGATACTTAATATAAAACAAAACATTATATCTGAGAATGCCTTTTTAGCTGAATTACGTATGAACACCTTATTCCCAAGCCTCGACATCATTTAAAAAACCCTTAACACTGTATGCTTTATCATACAAACGTCCTTTAACAGGTTTTTTTTAATTTCTTCAAAGAAACGTTTTTTGGGATCCTATTGTAAAAGCGTATTGCATTACCTCGAAAAGATTTACTTTACTGTAAATTAAATCGCATGCCATGCAATTTTAAATAAAATTGAGTTTCTCCTAATAAAAGAAACAACATTTAATTTTTTTATTATATAACATGCAACGAGGCATGTAGGTCTCATTTTAAAGTCAAACCCAAGTAAGGTAAGATCACCACCGCCCATGAACAACTGCGACACTTTTCGTGATTTTTTGTGTCGGCTTTTAACGCCACTTGAGCGGTATTATTTCACGGGCTTCCGATAATCTCGATCACTCAGCTCAATTACTATTAACGCAGATAATATTTTAATGCAATAACGTCTACAATGAGGATTTTCTAACTCTTAAAATCAAAAATCAATGCATTATACAAAAATCTAAAACGTATGTAAAATGTAGAGTATGAAATCGTAGATCTACTCAGCATAAGCAATCATAGACCACAATCCGACCACAGACTACGTAATAAAATCAAACTCATTCAATAAAGAAAAGAATTATTCTTCACACATGATTATTTACTATAAAGATCTTATATATTTTATATTAAGAATACAGATTATATGAGAGTATGATATTGAGTTTAATATTAAAAACTTATTTTAATGTAATTATGAATATATATGTTTGTAATGACTCCAGTTATTGTGGGAATTAATCAAATACTAACGATACAATTTTAATGGAAAACTACTCAAATTAAAATTATTCTTTTATCGTAGGATTTAACAATCACTTGACAATTGTCGTAATTTATTGACAACAATATTGACGTCAAAAAATAACAATTTACTTATAATTAAGATTACGCCCGTTAACTGCATCGCGCCATTTTTTCTAATGAAGCAACATTTATTATTTTAACTTATATTATATTATTATATGTGGACTTGAGATTACATTGTCATGTTTAAATATTATGTACAGAGTGTACAATACTAAACAGTAATATATTAAGAGGTTTCCGTGCCAAGCTCTAGCAAGACCACCTTGTTAATAAGGAAATCTGCACTCCTATTATATATTTACAAATCTTTTTACAAAGTATCTGTTTTACATAAATTTTGAAATTGCGATCATGGATATCTAGGAGCAATATTGGCAATTTGGTATAGAAACGTATACAGTTCCCTATAAACAAATTAGTCTGTCGCTTGTTTTCTAGTCGTATACAAACAATATATAAGACACGGTCATCTAATTCCCGATCACATCACTTGTAATGTAAGTAAATCACGTAACATCTACACTTCTAATTCCTAGTTTACATGCTTGTAATAACATAGAAAATAACAAGCTTACATACAGAATCCTACAAGGTCCAAGCTTGTTACAAAAGTATTATAGCCATTTTTTACTACTCGCTGTTAGCCAGACCGGCCTTTGCGACTTAAGGCGGGCTTTCTGAGAATTATGCCGTGGATAGGCCTTTTGTGTGGCACACACCTCTGCTTGGGCCATCACCGGAGGTAGGTCCACCTGAGAAGCTGGATGGTGACTTACCAACGTGAGGCTGAAAGCAAAGATGGTTCCTCGCCATTGTTTCTGAAGCAGGTGGTTTTTCTGCAAACCCTAATATTTCTTTTACCTTTTATTTAGGTTCCTAGTATAATGTGTTGCGGTCGGAGAAGGATAGTGATTGATACATACGCACCAACAGGGCGATAACGAAATAATCCTCCGTCGCAAGTTTTAGACATTTATACACTTGCAAGTGCGTTACTGTGTTCTGGACAGGTAAGAAGGTTCTCATTTGTATACAAAAGTTGATAATACCCCGGATAACTAACAAGCCACATCATAAACCCCACTTACACGCTTTTACTGGTGGCTCAAGGCTTTACAAGCGTGAATATATTCCAAATGTAAATGTACCATTACATACATAATTGAAATTTTAATTTCAATCGTATTATTAAGTAAAATATAGTTAATTTTTTTAAAAATATTACTTTGATACAAACTATTTACGTGTTTTGACAATTGACAGCTAAATCCGATTTAATGAAGAAATAATTGAAAAGTTTCTTGGAAGGGTTAGTCATTGTTATGTTCTGTTATTTGAAAAATTTTTACGTGAATCATTTTGAGCAATTATCACTTTTCTGAATCACTTTTTAATCGACCAGCAAAAAGTCTCAGTATTATGCTATAGAGTACAAATGTATTGAATGGCTAGGCATCCACAAAAACACAGGACTTTTTTATAATAAACTTATTTATTTTTAACAAATATTTCATTTAAGGACCTTCTTAAGGACGGTTTAAGTTTTATCCAAGAGTTTGCTATCACCATTTGGAAGTTGGAAAACCACGCATTTGATTTAAATCGAATATGTTTTTTTATTTATTGTTACTTTCACCTGTATGTTTTTCGCGTCATTTAGCATTCTTTAACACCTCATTAAATGGAAATGTCAACATCAAATACTGAATCATCAGTCTCATGATCGAACGGTCTTGAGGTACCGTAGAGTCATGGGTAGTCGATTCTATTCCGTCTCAATACATACTTATGTTTAATTTATAAATTTATTCAATCTTTGGAAATGCTTGTCAGAGTCCGGGTAAGTGTTTTAACACCGTAAACCGTGGGAGAGGCATACTGAAGCATATGCTGACGCACTAATTGACTCACCTTTTTCTTTGATACTACGGGCTAATAGAATACCAGAGTAAAATAGTGAGATGGGATACCAGAGTCCCACTTATTACGCTTAAGCGATGTGCAAAGCAATACAAACAAACCACAGATTGCTGCGTTGTCCATGGGCGACGGTGATTTCTTGCCACCCATATACCCCGTTGTCGGTTATACAAAAAGTTTTATACCTTCATCTGAATTTCATGATGGAACATCGAAGTAGAATACAAAGTAACATTCGAATTACCTCGATGTATACTGAACTGAGCGTTTTTTAAGACATTTTGTGCAACACACCACCACTTAGTAGAATCAGCTGCCGAGGTAAACTAATACGATTTGGAGACCTTCAAAAAGAGCTTACCTATCCATTAAAGGCCGGCAACACACCCGCTGTCCTGCAAAGGCTATCCATGGTCATAGGACCGCTTATCCTATGTGAGCCTCCTGCTCCTTTGCCACCGTTTCCAAGAAAAATAATAAAATAATCTTTAAGCGACCTACGTGCCTAAGTAATTATTATACATTCTGTTGAAATAATATTATAAATAAAAATTATATTGCTAATTGCATCAGTACACGATGTTTACACATATTTATATTATCTTTGAGTAATTGGAAAGTGGAACATAACATTTGATTAAAAACTACATGGTCTAACTTTACGAAGATTTATTTCATCAGACTACATATTTCTGGGCAAAGCCGTATAGTGAATACACATTGGACAAAAATGAATATCCTTATTAATAGAAGAAATTTTATTCAATATCTGTCTTTCAATGGATATTTACTTGTATTGAGTTCTTTCTAAGTACTATTTTAATACTTAGCCCACTTCAAACCCAGTTGAAACACATGGCAAGCATTTATTTTTGAACGAGCCAAGAATAGATGACGTCGTCATTGGAATCTTCGGTGTAACCTAACGTTGCAAAACATTTACGAGTATAAGTATATATATATATTTTTCAAAACTGTGTCGATCTGTTATTTCAAACTTTTATAAAATTAGGACAATAAAGACAAACTTCACGCTACAGTATACGTAATAATTATAATACATAAATATGTAAAAAAGGAAATCCTTTTTTTACAAATTTTTCTTTTTAGGATATGCGGACGCACTATTATTTACAATTGCGCTAGCTCGTCCGAAATGGTACAACGGTCTCACAGAATACTCAACGTGAAACGGTTCTTGTAGGTACTGTTTCGCTGAGTGAGTGAGAATATCGGAGGGCCTTAAGAAGTACCGCTTAAGTGGCGTAAAAAGCCGGCAACACAACCAATGCGCGGACTGTAGCGCGGTTGTCCATGGGCGGCGGTGTTCTCTTACCATATAGGAGACCCATCTGCTCCGTTGTCCGCTATACTATAAAAAAAATAGATGCCTGCTTTAGAAATCTTTGCTCTTCCTTATTTAATAAGTAGGTACGATATTTAAATAAAAATAAATTTAACTAACAAATTAAAAATACAATTAAATAAAATTAAGAATAATTAAATTGTAGTAGGAACTTTTCAAATGTCTATTTTAGTATTACTCTTGTGATAGTGTAGTAAATACTTTCTTAAAGTGTTTAATTTAAATTTATTTAGTGATAGTTATTTTACTGCGCTAAGTAATTTGTTGAAGTAACGCATGCAATTACATTGCTTTACCTGTTTTATGTAGTCTAACAGATGGTACGGATATAGATACTGCTTTAATAATTAATATAATAATATATATTATTATTGTATTAATAATAGTTAGTTTTTTTAATCATTACATTTTTCTTAATATACAGGAAATTATCATATAACTTAAACTCGCGCGCCAAACCCATTTCAAAAAGATACGATCAAATTTGTATTAATTATGTTTTAATTACTAAAATCTTTTAAGTCTTTTAAAAAACCGGTGGTAATATCACCATTTACTAACAAGTAGCGCCGCCAGTGAGACGCGCCAACAACCTTCAGACTTACCATTAAAGGACATAGCAAGACCTTAACAATTGTCGCGGAAAACTACACTGCATTTTAATAATTGTAAAATGCTTTACAAGATATTATAGTATCACAATTAAAAACATTAACACGTATCATACGGTACGCGGTTTTCCGCCCATGGACACCTTTAGCCCTTGCAGAGCCGGGAATGCGTAGTCTTTAAGGCATATGTACGCTCTTTTATTGAAGTCGCATTAGCTTGGAAATACATAATAATTTATAAAGATAATTAATAATTTATTTTCATATTAAAACTTGTATGTTCTTTTTATGTTTTTTAGGTTATTTTTCTTACACCCAAAAAAGGCATTGTTCAATATTTGCGATGATGAATCAAGCTTAAGCCATATGGCGGAATACCTTGTATTTTCCCTATAAACACTTAGGTCACATTCTATAAGTACTGTCATTTATCATACCTAGCATTTTTATTACCACCTCCTATTTGGTCAATGAGGCTAATATACATTATGCGTTATTGTTAAATATCACGAGCGATTTTATAGCTAATAAATAGATACTAGATAGAGCCTTTACAAAGAAGCTTATAATCGTTTGTAAATTGTTATAACATACTTTTTTATGACATAGCGGACTACGGATCAGGTGGGTCTTCTTACTTGTATATAGTAAAACACCGCCGCACATGAACTACCGCGCCACAGTCCGCGCATTGGTTGTATTACCAGCTTATTACGCCACTTAGCGGCATTTTTAAGAGCCACCGATATCCTCACTCACTCAGCAAAAATACATTCAAAATTACCTACAGACTTAAAGATTATTTTAAGACCATTATAATAATTATCTTATATTTCTCAACTCAAATAGTTAACATTCAACTCACGATTGCCCAAGCCGAGGTTCGAGTCTCGCAGGATATGCCCTTGTGCTAATCGTAATTATTGGGCGAGCTTCGCTCGCCCCCAAAGCCCGCGATAAAGCTGTCAGGACCGCTCGGTCATACAGCAAGATAGTCATTACCAAAAAAAAAAAAACAGCAAAACACAGTTGTACATTTTCAAGTACAACTATCATTTTACGTTGAGTACTCTGTGAGTATAATAAATATATCTCGTTTTTCTGAGACATGAAGATGGGATCTTTCACTAAACCCACACAGACATAGTTATATAATCTATACATATGTTGTATTTTTAATTCTTACTTGTTCGCAGCTCGCTACCGGTTTAGTTTCGGCGCTTTCGGTTAATTTTACTCGCAACTTCAATTATTTTCCTAACATTATATAAATTTTTAATTGAGAGAATTAAATTTATTCATTTTAAACGAATATATGACTCATCAGACCTTAATTATAACACCAGTAAATACTAAATATATGTTTCGGTATATTGAAATTGTCGAAATTATGTAATTTATTACTACATCTAGATATTAACCTTAAAACACCTTTCCCTTACTATTTACGACTCGCGAAAATCACGATTAAATTCAAGATAACCTTTTATCGTTGTAAACTGGTCTGAACGACCTCAGACGATAAGATTTTAAAGAATCACGCCGGACCGGTAATCAATGCTTTTAACCGTGAGTCATCGGGTTTTAAAAACTCGGTCAAATGATATGTTACTAGCGACCTCTAGTTGAAGTTATGGGCATTAAAAGGATATTATTTTAATTAACATTATTTTTTTACTGGGTTTCAGTATAATTTTATTACTAAATGACTTATCCACAAGGAAAAATTATACCAACAAGTTCAATAACAAGTTTGTGTGGCATAAACGTAACGAATGAACCGATTTTGA
Source organism: Delias oraia (assembly GCA_018230265.1). Classification (NCBI taxonomy): domain Eukaryota; kingdom Metazoa; phylum Arthropoda; class Insecta; order Lepidoptera; family Pieridae; genus Delias; species Delias oraia. The sequence goes on from DWCF01003849.1 coordinate 10,678, forward strand.
TAGTATTTGAAAATAAAATCAAATAATTAGGAAGATTTTTTATCCATTTATACTAAACTAATACGACTTGGGGACTAATATCTAACTGCAAGTACTAGAGGTGTCCATGGGCGAAGCTACAGTCAAGTCACAAAATCTTTATTCAATTGAACTTACAAGCTATACTTTAAATCATCAACCAGGTGCATAAGGGAAACTTATAGTTTTCTATTTTACATCTTTAGTTCTGAAATTCTTTACAATTATTTAATTTATTGCTGTAAGTTTTTGACCTGGTCATCACAACTATGATCCCAGTGATAAAAAGGTCTTTTAAGCACATTCCAACCCACCAACTCCTTTTTAATCAAAATAATAATCATTTGGTACAAATAATACAACCTTTATAATTATCAAGTGTATTACTTAGCCTACTGTACTTTTCTATGATATTCGGGTGTTGCATTGCCATAATCCTGTAAATTGAATAAAGTGGAACGATTATTAACCATATATTTGAGAAAATCTTGAATGTGTGTTAATAGATATTGCAGAGATTTCTCATCAAGAGCTGTGTATGCCAGCATTGGACCCATTTTAGCAAACAGTCTTAATAGGTGTATGGAGCCATATATCTGGGACATCGGGGTATCTGGGTATTCTGATAATATTTCACTGTACTGTGGTCTTTCAAATTTATATAGGAGCTGTGAGCCCAAAGTTGCATTGAAATACTCCTTGATTCCCTCAACTATTTCATTTAAAACAGATTGTTTTGCTTGATTGTGAAGTTTGCTGGATTTCTTGAATGTTAAGTAGTTATCAACTATTTGAGAAACTGTCAGTTTCGCAGGGAGAATTGCCAACTTCTGCTGTCGGGTAATCACATCCCAGTCGTCCACTAGCCAAACTTTTAGTTCTTCAGGTATTTTTATTTTTACTTCAACTTTTGCTAAATACTGCTCCTCGGTTTCTATAGAAAGGTCCAAACGGCCGCGCTTTTTTCTAAAAATTTAATATTATTATTAATTTGTAGTCACACAGTAATAAATAACATTTAATACTTTAATAAATTAAATTAATTTAACCAATTGTATTATATTAGGTTTTTGTTAAATTTGTTAAAATGTTACTATTAATTCTCGTTTTTTATATTATAAATTTTCAGCATATTTATATTTTAGATAGTAAATTCTTAAGAATTATTTTCATATACCAAAACTTAATTATTTGTATTTACTAAAATACTCACTTGGGCTGATCGGAGCCAGAGTCAGCTGGTACATCTTTATTTTGATTCTTTGTTGCTTTTGATGAAGAAGAACTGGTTTCAGCATCTTTACCTGAAAATTAAAGACATGTTTTTAAGGGTAATTAATTTACTACTATGAACTATGAATATTTAACAATTGATATTTTAGTTGCCATTATCTTTTTTTTAAATAATACTATGAACATATTTGACTTCATTTTGGATACTTACCAGCAGGTGTAGATGCTCTAGATTCTTCTCGTGCTGGTGTGGAATTAGCAGCTTCAGATTTGCGACCCTTAGCTGGAGCTGCAATACATAATTAGTTCTTCAATAGGGCTATGAATGTTTTTTAATACCTAACATTAATAAGTTGCATCTATGCAATATACAAATATGCAATCAATTCTTTGAATACTTATTTTTCTATAATTTACAAATCCTGTATATTAAAACTAAAGGGAATGATAAAAATATAAGATATCAAATTAAATTGGACTTTCTTTACCACACTCAGGCATATAGAATCATAAAAAATCAACATGATATCATCTAGTACAAGGTTATGTATAAAATACTCTAAAAACTACATTAATGTAAGATTTTTCTTGTTAATATAATTATTTTGTTTATATATTTTGTCTCTCTATAATTTTTTTTAAAAATATCAATCCATAACATTTTCAATGTCTTTAAGATTTTTTCTAACAAGAAATGCAATTTAAATTTCAAGCTAAAAGACTATGCCAAATTTTAGCAGAATACATAATACAAGTTAGATCTTTATTATATAGTTTTGTACTCACTTTTTTTAGTCTTAACAGGTTGTGCGGAATGTGCTCTCTGTACTTCCTTTTGTCTCTGAACATTTGCCTCATTATATTTCAAAACTCTGCTTTCTGGAACCCATTCATCCCAACTAGAACCAAATAAATATTATTTTATAACATTTTTACTGAGCCAGTTTTCTATAACTTAACAAATGTATTGTTTTATAATCCATAACTAAGTGAATTATTTATAATACTGTTATAAAAGAAAACTACATACTTTTTATTCCATCCAGCATAATGTATTAAATATCGAACGTGTTTATCTTTTGTAACAGAACTCTTCAAACATTTTGCTTCATATATAAGTGGTCCATGGAAGCATAACACCTTCTCCCCTGTTAAAAATATTAAATAGATAAGCTAAATACAATAGCTACAATTAAACTAATCTAAATAGTCATACCTTCAGCAAACTTCAGTTTAGGGGCCATTTTACTATTATTATTTTATTATTTATTTTTAATGTTTCAGAAATATATAAATGTTTATTCATTTATTATTTCGAGTCTTAGGACGCTTGCGACGCTAAAAATATAAATATTAAACAATATGGCCAATGGCGATGGGCGTTGTGACAATTGGCAGTGACCTAATATATTTTGACTCTTGATGAAAAGTCAAAATGAAAACTTACATCTTATTGTGATCTGTAATTATACATATATTTTTAAGTTGAATTTATTGGTAAGATATATTTTAAGTTGAAGTAGCAATGGCCTGGCATCATCGCTCGACGAACCGTCAACCGATGGGGAAGAAAGGTTCTCGAGTGGCGAACGCGTACCGGAAAACGCAGAGTGGGACGTCCTGCCCATGAAGGACGCCGGCAACCGCTGGATCCAGATCACTCAAAGGCGTCTTTGGAGCAGGTCTATGTCCAGCAGCATTGATAGGCTGATGATGATGATATATTTATTTTAATAAAGATTAAGTGGAATATATTTAAATTTTGATATCATCATAATTAACTGTATGACGTGCTCAAATAATATTTATTTCTCTAATTTAAGTTAAATAAAGGTTTAATTTATTTTTCAATAGCCACAAATTCACTTATTGCACACACGTTATAGTAATATTCAATGTGATGTATATAATGTGAAAAAAAATACTTTACCTACGTTTAATAATATTTTAAGTTTTATTAATTATTAACCTTAGAAGCAAATTATAACCACGATTGCATCATATAATTTGATAAGTCTGCGTAGAAACCACACCTCCATATTAACGATCATTCAAAATTAGAACTTATTTCTACACATTTAAAGTTTATAAATTTTTGTATTTTAAAATCACAACATTACGACACAAAACCAGTTTGTACCGTGTAATTATATTATAAAAAAGATTTTAGATCCAACTTAAGGACGTAAATATATCTTTAGGTACTTTTATTAATAACGCAGTCACGACTTTTTAGATTATATAAATGACAAAGATGGGTAGTCTTGTATTTCTTTAACTCTGCATAAAGAAATCCACTGTAAAAACTTAAAAGATGTTTGCCAAGAGTTTCTTGTCCCTCTTTACCATCAAAACACCATTTTTCGAAGTGACTGTAATTATTTTGTAATTGAACTTAAATATGTTGACGTATTAATAAAAATACACGTTTAAATATGTCTTCGTCGTACGTCTAAATTAGCTTTGCCCATATTCTTAATAAATTCAACACACAAACAGTCAAAGTACATTCACAAAACTTTCATTATCATAGACAACATTGAACATTCAGTCGGTCATTGACAGCGTGCCGCGATTCCCGCGTGTGTTATTAAACTTCATTTATTATAAAAAAAATGTCTCAACAAGGGCCAGCGTTTGATGTCAATACAATGACTTTGACCCGGTGGGTCCTAGCTCAGCAGAGAACAGTCCAGGGTGCCACAGGAGACCTAACACAACTCCTTAATTCAATTCAAACAGCGGTGAAAGCAATACAGTCAGCTGTGAGGAAGGCCGGTATCGCTAAACTGTTAGTATCTTTTATCTATTTATTAGAAACGTCTATTTGCCATCGTTATTCGCGCTTTAAAATTAACAACTTACCTTGTAACTTATCAATAAGGCGTATATTTGATTATTATTTACATAAATATAGTTGTTTTATTTATAATTAAATAATTACGTAAAGCTAACATTTATATATACGAAAATTACATTAATTTTTAAATATCTCTGAAAATTAAATACACGCGAGATGTTATTTATAGTTATTTTTTATTATATAAATCAAAACACTAATGTTACATTTAATTAAATTATTTTGGGATTCCGGGCATATGGTGAACGACACTTTTATTAACAAAAATAAAAAAAATAATAACTCTATCCGATTTTTGTATAATTATCTAAAAATGTATGTAAAAGCTTTATTAAGTATGTACCTATATGATGAAATAATGATTGTTGATGTGAATGATGAGTATACCAATAAACAGATATAGTTTTAAATCTATTTTATTAGATGACTTGTGAGCTCATTACCGCTATTTTGGAATTGCGTTAAACTAGTTTTCTATAAGCTATGTTATATCTAATGTAAAGTACCTATATGAATGGAGATATAAGAAGCATTTGTATATTACTTTTGTTTGAAAAATGTATTAGATCACTTTTTATGTTTGCAGTTAGGGTGAAGACACGAATAAGTGTATAAGCTATAAGTTTTTATGTATATATATTGAATGTTGAATTCCAGCCATGGCATATCTGGTAACACAAACGTACAAGGTGAAGAGGTGAAGAAATTGGATGTCCTCTCGAACGATCTCTTCATCAACATGCTCAAATCATCATTCACCACCTGCATGCTCGTTTCTGAAGAGAACCCCACTGTTATTGAGGCGAGTATCCGTGTTAACTCGATTTTTGTCGTTCCACATCTGTGCGTTTTTTAAAGCATTTTATTCCGTGCACTGCTCTGTGGAATCAGCTTCCTGCTATGGTATTTCCAAACCAATACGTATTTATATTTTCGGCAAACACATAATTTTAATTCTTGCTATCTACGTATTTTTATAGGTTTTATATTAATTATATTAATTAAAACAAGCGTTTATTATTACTTGTATGCTAATCAAAAATAACCGGTAACCGTCCTGTCTAGACATTTTGTCATGGTCCTCAATTTCAGAATACAATAAGAACATTTATTCTTTATAGTATAGCGGACAACGGAACTGGTGGGTCTCTTATATGGTAAGATAACACCGCCGCCCATGGACAGCCGCGCCACAGTACAAGCATTGGTTGTGTTGACAGCTTTTAACGCCATTCAATTGGTATTTTTAAGGGCCTTCGATATCCTCATTCACTCTGCGAAGCACACATTATACAAGTACCATTTCACGCTGAGTATTCTGTGAGCCCGTGGTATCAATACGGACGAGCCGGCCCAATTAGTGCGTTCACATATGCATCAACATGGCTCTCCCATGGATGTGACAGTATTAAGACACTCGCCCGGCCACTGTCAAGCCCTTCCAGATACCGAAAAAATTATAAATTAAAAAAATTTAAAATTGTTCGGACCGGGATTCAAATCTCATACTTCTGGCTTCGTGGTGGACCTATTAAACCACTTAGCACCCAGGCTCGCTAAAAATTTATAGCTCTATTTAAAGATTAATAGAAAATTTAACTACGACTGGGTACGACTAGGATGGGAGGGAGGATAGTCTTAAATCTCACCACATATCACCAAAGGGCCGAGTTTCCGTCTTAAAAATATTTAATAAAACCTATTTTCTATATCAATCATTGTCATAAAATGTTTTTTTTATTATTATCATTTGCTTATTGCAAAAATTTAGCGCATTTATTTAATAAATATTATATTTTTTTTGGTATAACCTATATATGCATAAATATGACATTTTTTCATAACATCATGTATATTTTATCTTTATCTATATGGTAGATATTATACAATATACATTTTATTTTATATAAGTAGATTATATTTTTGTTAGTTTAACCTATACAATTATAAATACAAATATGTAAATAATATTATTACAGAAATGTCAATGGAGTGACCGTGACTATAAAATTGAGTAATACAGCGTTATTCTCTACTATATATTCTTTGTAATAAAGTTGATATAATTTGGTATATTCTGCATTATTATCACGAGTTCACGAACTGTTGCGATAAAATTAGATAGGCGATACATTTATTTTTACAAATCCATCATAAAAATCATTAAATCTTATATATTGATAAGTTTATAGTATTGTATGTTTTATAACTTAGATATTTTATTGTTTTTATATTATATTAGCTTACCCCGACAAACGTTGTTTTTCCACATACTGGTGATGCCCAAATGCAAGATCAAGACCAAGACCGTCTAATTTTAGCAAGACCAAGACTGTCCGTGTAAGACTTGAGCAAGAACAACTGCAAGACTCGCGCGTCTTGCAGCTATTTCTTTTGGCAGTGATTTTTGGAATTTCTCATTAAATCTTTCGACATATTTTATAAATCTGGTTAATCTTTACTATGGCTATGCTAATTCAACCTCAAAATGTTCTAATTCTGATGGGTTTTTCTAAGATCTGAAATAAACTTTAATAAATATTAATAGGTAATTTCAAGACTTGCTAGACTCTTGCTGCAATTCCAAGACCAAGACTGGGAACGCAATACCAAGACCAATACCAGGTGTATTGGCGCAAGACCAGGACTGGGCCTAAGCCTTGCATCTGGCAAACACTACCACATAAGGACTAAATATATCGCTATTAACAAAAACGGGACGGTGGTAGATGAATGAAAATTAAGGGTTATTTTTGTAATGCATTATACGTTATAAAAAAATATAAAAAATAAATTTTGACCATAAAATAAAAAGATTGTTTGTGATAGTTAAGCCTCACTAAGGGATATAAGTAATAGATAGTAGACAATTTTTAGACCTACTCAATAGTCAATATGCATACGAAATTTCATAAAAATCAGTCAAACCATTTCGGAGGAGTAGCTATCACTGAGAGTTGTGACACGAGAATTTTATACTTACTTTAGATTTAATTGTAATTATTATTCTAGAATTATTACAAGGAAGATATTTTAATTATTTAAAGAATTTGCCGATGAACTAATGCTGTATTTTGAAATTTTATTTTCACTAAAAACAAGATTCATAATGATATGTTATTATTTATTTTTTTAAATTTATATTTACACTATATTTTTTCATCTAAATTAATTTAATTATATTAAATATTTACGATTTTTAAATTTTATTATAACCACAATTCATTATAAAGCGTACTCATTAATTAAAGATGTATTTACTTTCAAATGTTTTTAATGAATACTATGATTCAGAATTAATTGTAATTTTAATTTGCAGGTCGAAACGGAAAGACGCGGAAAATATGTTGTGTGCTTTGATCCACTCGACGGGTCATCAAACATTGATTGTTTGGTTTCAGTCGGCTCCATTTTCGCAATTTACAAGTAAATTATATTTGAGCATTTTAGCTAACTGTATAATACTTTTGTAATTAAACTTGCCAACGTCCATACCACGTTGAATACACCGGTTCTCGTCCGATCACCGAAGTTAAGCAACGTCGGGCGCGGTCAGT